>JBBMOI010000002.1:49292500-49345000 GCA_038088405.1 Porites divaricata
AACAAAGATTTTGTGAGGTAGCTTATTCAGAACATACCACAACAAAAATGAAAAAGCACATATATTAAGTAGGCTAGCATAAGTTTGCGAGCAGTGCCATAGAACATAAAGACGAAGGCGAGGAAATGACTGTGCGAAATATCTTTTAGTGTACAGCAAAATTATTCTACTACAGAATCTACAGAATCAAGTACAATACAATACAGAATATTACAATCGTTTATTTACCACGTATCGCCTAGTGAGAAAATAAGTTTGTTGAAAATACGTACGTGTCAACATAGAATATTTATATTAAAAATAAAGAAAATTAAAAATATATTTATAACGACTAGATTTACCATAAAAAATACAATACGTGTACACAGCTGCAATGAGCCTATATGATACTGTATCATCTGCGTAGAATCTTAAATACATATTAGAAGGAACGGACAAATTCAAATCGGTAATAAAAATGTTAAACAGAAGGGGCCCAAAAAAAGAACCGCGAGGTACACAAACTTTAATATTGTAACTTTAACCATAATCGGGATTGAAGAATGTCATTTGTTGCATCACCGTCTTCTTTTATTTCCAGGTTCCTACTGTACTTTATAAAATATGACGCTTAAATCGAGTGTGTACTGGGAGAGCAAGGGTGGGGCAGTGGTGAGGGCACTCGCCTCCCACCAATGTGGCCTGGGTTCAAATCCCGGCGTCCACGTCACATAGACGCCATATGTGGGTTGAGTTTCTTGTTGGTTCTCTCCTTTGCTCCGAGAGGTTTTTTTCTCCGGGTTAACCTCTGGTTTTCCTCCATCTTCAACAACCAACACTTCCAAATTCCAATTTGAACTGAAACGCACGGACACGTTTCAGTCAGTTCTCAAGAACTCCTAAGTGCTTCGGCAAAGAAATTATAAAACAAATTCACAACTTTCAAGATTCGTAAATCGGCTTTAATCGTGCTAGAAGTTCTTTCAGTTTTGTTCAGGATTTTAACAAGTCCAGCCAGAGTAAATATGTAATCAAAATACAGGTAAAATAAAATCCACAGGCAGATTGTTGAATTTAATCTGTCCTGAATCCAGACATCTTTCTCAGAGGAACCGACGGTGGGACCCATCCCTCTCCATGATGCCTCCGAGCCTCCCCCTTTTCAGTCAATTAACTTGTCTCGATGTCTCAATGGTCCTCGATGCGTAGCCGTATATTGCTCAAAAGATTATTATCAAACCTTTCATTTCTAGTTTCAATTATGGAAAATTGTTCACCCCTTAAACCAGTAAACGAAATTAATATATGGTTTGAAAACAGAAAAAAGACTATTTGCATCCCTGTTCTTTGACAAAATGAAATTGAAACATTTTAGACTGAAGAATTTGGATTTGGGGCATTCTAGAAAAGGTTTTAAAAAGTGCTTAATATGCTAGATGTCGAGCCATACATTAGTGAATCCAGATATTTCTTTTTCAGGATGTGGATCAACGTTTTTTACAGTTTGATTTTAAATGCTTATTTGCTTTTCTTATTCGTCTGTCCAGAAGCTAATTCTTGAAAAACAGACACCAAGTGTATAGCAATTATAATAACAGTCATTATGTTATACACGGTCGAATATACGTGAGACTTTTTTAAAAAATGGTAATTATTCTTTTAGTTATTCTTGTTAAAAAAGAGAGTTTTAGAGGGGTCATCAACTGGGATATTCTTGTTTCTTCCACTGTCAGCCTCCATATGTCTTGATTTTCCATTTTTTACCATGTTATTTATCAAAATATTTGCGACGAATATTAATAAGCCGATACACGATAATAGAGACACAGATGAGAGTTTTAGGTATGCTTTTTTCTTTGTCTGAGAATGTGTGTAATCACTACAAATAAACTTCCCCATTTTGTACTCTTGACTAAAGGTATTCCTATAAAATGTACAATCGTTTCCCCTTTGCCCCCTCTTTCATAACACTGGTTCTGTCGGTGTATAGGGCAAAAAATATTGTTTAACTAAATAAAAAGGTCATCATTAGGGCGATTGCAGGGGAATGCTACGGTTTGCGCCTTCTCCCTGTACGAAAACATATGCATGAGCGGGCGAAAATAAGGAGGCCTGGTTACAAAATCGGCTTGTAACAAAATGCATCCAACAAACGAGCAAGGCGCATTTTACTTTAAAAATAGGTGTCAAACAGGTGGAGAACATCAGAATCAGAAGGAGCCAATTGTCTGTCGATTTTAGGCCGAAAAAATAATTCCTGATTAGAATTAAACCATAAAACTTTTTTCGTAGTAAAGATCACTAAGAGCATTTTAGCCGAGATCTGTCTCGATATCGAACTATTTTTCGGTCTCCTGAACAACCTCATAATGCTTTGTTTCTGTTCTCGTACGGTATGCAAGAACAAAACCAAAAACCAAACAAAGATGACATCTCATAAAACAAACAGGCAACAGTTTATGGAAATTCCCTGTAGTAAGGATGTACCAGACTGCAGATGTTTAGTTTAGTACTTAAAAGATTTGATACAGGTCTGGCATTCTAAGTTCTTGCAAGGGAAAGTCATAGATGCGGCCTGAGGACAGTCAATTGAGAGCGAGTTGCTGCGGTTGAAGCATGAATTGAACTGAAGGAGATCAGTACAACTTACTAAATATTGATTTGGACCGGTTCCTGCTGGAAAACACTTTCAGGTAAGCATGTTTCTATAAAATTATTTTTTTAGTTGTTGTTACGTCGACTGAAAAGCTTTCTAAATTCTTTTGACATGACGAAACTAGTTCCGAAATTGAAAAGCACAACATCTGAGAACAGTTTGAACTGCTTGTTTAGGGGCGGTCAGTTTCTCTGTAGATATCGAATTAATTTGTCGGGGCATTATCACGGTAAATGGTTTAATAGTCGCTATCTCAAAAACAAAGCCTCTTGTCTAGTAAAAGTAAAGGTTGTATTTAACGCCTCTCTCCAAAAAACGCTGCCGTCTAATAGACTCCACGATAAAATAGTTTAACAGAACAAAATTATCATTCAGTTCCTTAATTAGTTTCTTGTTTGATTGGCAAGCGGTTTGCACATTACATCTTGTTCAATGTCAAATTCTAACATCGAAGTTTAATGTGTTATAAAAACGGTATGGACTATCTATAAACGGCCTACACGCATCAATGACTGGACTAGGTAGTCTGCTTTTAATATGCTGTGGAAAAATATTGGCTGATGGCATGTTAGTTTTCTAGAGTTTATTACAGTTTATGACAATAAAGGTAAAAAAAGCCTCCGTCTATAAACGCCCACGCTTGGCCTACCCGGGCGTTTATTAGATCATTTGCTGGATGTAAAGTTTCGCCTGTTTTGCTCGGACTAAAGTACTGTTGTGAATCACACTGCAACCTGTTGAATAGTTGCACTTCAAACAAGATCGGTTTAATTTGGTCTCTGTTGATCCCAAGACTTTTGTGTTGTAATAAAGTAAAAGGCGACGATAATCAGTTTTGGCGGGTACACTAAACAGCGGCGACAAGATTATATCCGCCTCTAGACTGCTAATACGTCCTTAGTCCATATCCACTTGGGCAGTGGTTTTGCCCAAAGACCTCTTCATATGAGCCCGGTTGACCAGGCTGGCCCGGTTTCCGAGGTCTCGCCTCACCTCTAAATCCTTTGTAAAATTTTCGATGTGTTCATATGAGAGGGCGGGCTGGCTCAGTTCCCGAGATCTCGGTAAGCGGGCTGGAAATTTTGCCACATGAACACTTCATCCCGGTTACCGGGATGAACGGCGGGATGAATTCTGGCGGTCCGGATGGCATCGTCTTGCATTGCCTGCTGTATTTTCCACATCCTAAGCATCCCATTTAACTGCAGTGATACAGCTTTAAGAGTTACCGATGCTAAGGGAGGCCCAAAAGTTAAAATTTTTGTGTTTCGCTGTGTTTGCTTTGTTTCCTAAATTTGGCGCCAGAACTCGTACCCAGGATCTTTGACCTTTTCTCATCTCGGAAACTGGGCTGAAATTTTTCATATGAACCCAAAGCAAAATTCAGCCCGGTCAACCGGGCTCATATGAAGAGGCCCTAAAAGCTCCAAGCAATGCAAATTTGGAAGCGTACGTCGCTCAAAATCACGTTCGCTTAAAAGCTCTCTCATGTACTTATTAAGAGACCGACAACCAGACTGGGCTTAAAGAAGGAACAATCCTGTGCTCTTTTTTGAAACGTTTAAGTACATAATAGAATTTGAAAAAAAACGTCACCCACATGTCTTGGCTCTACGCGTAATTCCGCATAATTTCATTGTTTCGATATTCGAATTTGGCAATTAAGAATAGCTTAAGGTTGAAGCAAATGGAACAAGTGTTAACGAGAACCAGATTTTTCTATTTCTGGAGGTGCAAAGAACGGTTTTGGAGTAGAACTAATTCATTTTAAAATCTGAATATATTGAAATGGTGGGCCGACCATAACGTCCATAACTAACAGCAAGGTAAAACCGAGAATTATTTCAATATTTTTTTGACGTATTTAACGCATAGAACTGCTGGCCAGGCAAAAAGAATTTAAGGCACGCTCGTTACTTGTAATAGCAGCGGGTTAACCTGTACAGAGACGTTGTTTTATTTTTCTTTTCGAAAGCATCGGCGAGCGAAGCGAGCGCGCGAGAACGAGCGCGGAGTACGAGGAAGAAAAAAAAGAACGTCTATTTTCTTCCTCCCCCCACCCATACTCCCTTGCGCTGGTGGTCAATAAATCTCCCGCGGCTTATATTTTATCACGCGCGCTCGACGGACTTTGAAAAGAAAATAGAGAGTGAGGCACCCAATGAAAGTCATGAAAGTGAGATTCGTGGATAAGAGAAGGTCCAATTCGGCAACATACATACATTTTGCTACGAGTAAAGACAGTAAATGACATGCCTTTTCATTACAGGTAAAGGGGATTGGTGAACTTTACATAACCCTTTCATTCAATAAAGCTTTTGAGACTAGTAGGATTAACAGTGAGAATTTAACTGATATACATTAATATGTAATATTAGAACAAATATTTTTCCATTAAAGTCTGTCTTTGACGAAAAACCTTTCCCAACTGCTAAAAAGTTTTTAACATATTTAGTTTTTGAGAGGGGACAAAAGTTTTCAAACTGAACACTTAATTCTGTTCAATGTTCATCTTAAATAATTTAGCAACATTGCCAGCTATTATTGTTATCTGACAGTCTTTTGTTCCAAGTTTTTTGTTTTCTTTATCAACGAAGCCTGGATGAATCCAACAATCGCTTTCAGTTAGAAGTGATGACAACGGGCTACTTACAATCATGGCTCCAGAGAGAAATACAAAAACAGTGTTCCTGATGATAGCAGTGTAAACGATAATGAGCTGTGAAAACACTTGGCCTTGGCCAGTTTTAGTGAGTTTTCGGGGTCGAACCATAGCTGTCGATCGTGAACGACAATAAATTTTGGAAATATTTAGGATTTGGCCATTTTTTAGTTTTCGGGTTATTGTTGTGGCGTGACTCTTTTTGATAAACGTATCATAGCGTGTCTGCGGACGACACGATTTGTAGTATTAATTGCTAAGTTTTCCACGAATTGAGTCACGAAGAGGCATGCACAGATGTCAAATTAACACATCCTCTTTTCAAAGTATCGAAACTTGCTCGGAGAAGCTGTGTATCAGATATCAAATGGAAAGGGTACAAACACGACTTCGAGTTTCTGCTGCCCTTCGTTACTCAGTGAATTTCGCTCTTGTTTCTGGCTCTTGCCTGCATTCAGTATCATTATAAACTGGAGCTTTAGAAGGACGGGTAAGTTTAAAATCTAAAATAATAAGTCAAAGTTTAGCTTCTAATAAGCACAGTTTAATTCAGTTACATTCAGTACACTGCATTTGTGGAAAGATTCACGGTATCCCAGTCAATAATGTTTAGTCAGTAGTTGCACTGAGTTTATTGGCATCATCCACAGCACTCCCCTATAATTTCTGAATGTATCGATAAAATTTTCTTCGCTGACCAAGTCCGCAAAGTTCCCTTTAAAAGCCTTGTGAAATTTTATATGAAGGCTCACTTTTTTTTCAACTTCCCTGAATGATATAAAATATAGTGAGAGAAACTTAGCTTCCGCATATTTCTTGCAACAAATATGACGACCAGAATAACTAAATTCGAACTGATAACTCTATTAGCGATATCATAAGCAGCACTGTATCATACTTCAATTATCGGTCTCGCTTGGTCCGAGTAGACGAATTGAAAGAAGTTTTTCAACCTTTTATAAGCCGCGTGAACGTCACCCTAGCTTATCGCAGCTTTGCGGAGGCACAAGGAAAGCCACCTTTGCACGAAGGAAAGTGGAGACTGTTTTCGATCGTTTTGACATCCGTTCAAACTTGTAAAGTGAGCTTTGAATACACCCTCTACAGAGAGCGATCTGGTTACGGGATTGGATTGTTGGCAAAATACGGAAGTATATTCGTAACAATACATGTAGTCATTTCAACTTCGTCATGAAGGCGATTCGCCACAAAACAGAGGTTGATTCGGCACACCTAAAAAAGTTCGTGTCAATGACCTTTCGTCGAGTTGAAAAAAAAATAAACATTCGGCTATAAACTGCCTAGTAATTTAAACTCACCAAAAAATAGCAGAACCTCGAGAAATAACTTCCTCTTTAAGCAGAACTATCAGCCGTATCACAGATCTCAGATATCGGTACTTCAATCCCGCCTTAGATCACAGAAAAGCTACAAGAGAGGCCAGACCCACAGGGATTTCTTCTTTACTGATATTAGCCGTTTTTTATATAAGATCTTATGTGGGTCTTTATTTGATAGACTGCTAGCATTCCGGATCCTTGCCTAAGGTTTAAGTCTCGTCGCGTGACTACCTGCCGTCTCGGTGCATGAGAACTAGAAGCGTCTCTTGCATATTAAACTGATTTCACCTATTTGAAAAAAACAACAACAATTGGTATCTGAAACCACGTAAAAATTGTAGATAATTATAATAAAAAAATTACTGCCTTTGTTTTGATCGATCAGATCAGTATCGAAAAAACAAACATAATTCGGTGATGGGCCAATACATGTCATCAGATTGTACGTCATGATGGGCAAAGATCTGTGTTGACAACACGCCAGTTTATCAATAGGCAATAACAAGAGGAAAACCTTTGACTTCTGAGAGTTTTTTATCTGTTTTGAGGTTCAAGTAGCCCTTTATATAACATTTATCATTATTCTTTTACGGGAGCAAGTCTTGCTAGGTTGAGAGCCACAAACATAACAACTCGTTAATAAATTTACTAAACACGTTATTTTCGGGTGATGGACAAAAAACATTGACCCTAAGTCCATGGACTACCCCATGGACTACCCTTACGGAATAACCTAAAATGGACTATGCCGCTAAAGTTAAGTGGTTAGGGTTACGAAACTGAGCGAATCAGGTTCCATTTAGGGTCATTATACTAAAAAAAACTGACCTGAAACTTGATTCACTCAGTTTCTTAAACCTAGCGGCGTAGTCCATTTCAGGGTAGTCCATATGGGTAGACTAGAAGTCAGTGTTTTGTCCACCACTATATTTTCGTGTCTCAGTTTTGAATTTTAACGGTCATGCAAAAGCCCATCTAGCTCTTAGCCAAGCTCTTAGCATTGTGCAGCTCATGCGCTTACCAACCAAGTTCACATTTTTGGCGCGAATTGCTTTCAACTTAACTGTCTCGTGAATTTCAATGCAGCATATTTGTGATTCCGCCCAACACAAAAGCTACCAATTTTTTGTGATTTCAGTTTAGAACTCGATGGCTTCTCTAAAACACGTCACAATATTAGAGAACCGAGCAAAAATCACAATAATTATTTTGGTTATAAATATTTATCTACGAGTTCAGTAGATGTAACTCAAAAAAGGTCCTCACAATCTTTGGCAGTTTACTCTATTTTCTACGTAAATAAACAAATTAAATATGGAAACGAGGAGCCAGGAGTTGAACCTGCACAATTGCAGGTAAAAAATGATATGCTATCTTGCTTATATATATTATATTACCGTTTTGCGTGGATCAAGTAACTGTAAAAGCATAAACAACCGACAAGTTAATTACAATAAAGAAGATAAACACTGATGTGGGATACGTGTTGGCAACACACGATATTGCCTACAGGCATTCGCACGCGCTGAACATGTGACTTCAAGATTCTCGGCTTTTTAAAGTTATGCAGGAGCTGTGAACAGTCTTCAGTGTAACTTTATTCCAGAGCAATCTAAGTTATGCGCTGACAGAGCTATTTAGAATATAAGTTAACAGGATATCATTTTATCTGCTCAACAGCTTTAAGGCTAAGGTCTGACGAAATCAGGAAAAAGTGCCAAGTCAAGTCTTAGAGTGGAGGACAACTGCCGGCTAGACTGAAGGTAGACTTAAAGAGTTAAAATGTGAAGCACCTTATGATAAAAGGACTTAGAAATCAACTTTTTATCTGAAATGATATAACAATAATTTATGAACATAAAAATAAGACTTTAACTAAAAAATTAACGGTTATTGTGGCTGGGTAAGATTTTACGTCAAATTTAAAACATCTCCCCTATTATGTAAGATTTTCTTATTGGAAAAAATATTGTGAAGCTATGCTTAAGTTATATTCTGTATTAATTTGATTCTCAGTCAAAGAGCGTTAGTTATAAATATTACATATTCTCATCCATGATGATAGCTAATAATGGGAATTTCATCTTCTTGTATAATTAATATATTAATAACTATTGTCTTTTTTAATCAGATAATTGATCTGCTTGAGACATGGAGGAGCGCAAACAGACGGTGTTCAGGGAAGTTGTCATAATAGGCGCCGGTTGGTCAGGCTTGTTGGCATGTAAAAGCATGTTAGAGGAAGGATTGACAGCTGTGGCACTGGAAAAACGACCTGACGTGGGAGGCCTGTGGAACTACACAGACGATCCAAGCATAATAACAGTTATGAAGAACACAAAAGCCACTTCTTCATCCACGGTGACAGAAATGTCTGACTTCCCAATGCCCGAGAAAATCGGCCAGTTTCCGAAGCAGGAAGATGTACTGAGCTATCTAAAGTCATACTGTGATGCTTTTGATCTTTGGCCGCATATTCACCTCGGTCACTGCGTATTAGAAATTACGAAGGCCGACAAGTTCTGGCGTGTACGGTGTGAGAATGAGCAACGTTTTGAGAGTAAGTTTTTGATCATTTGCACAGGAAGCGTTCAGAAGCCCAATCGGGAACTTGAGCACACGATCCTTCGAGATTTTGTCGGAGAGGTTCGCCACAGTTCCGAATTGAAATCGTTTGTCCCGGAGCACGAAAATAAGCGACTGATGCTCATAGGTGGGGGAGAGACTGCAAGTGACATTGTGGAAGAGTATATTGATCACGTGACACGCATTGTTTGGTGCATACCGCGTGGGATGCATTTCTTCCGGAAGTATGCTAAGATCCTACCAAATAGACGACCTCAAGCTTTGGATAAAGCCTCCTCCCGTGTTCTGAAGTCCATTGCTCCTTTTACAAAGGGGAAACCAGGTGAGTAAAGTTTACCGTGTACGATGCAAGGGACTGTGCAACAGTTGGACAAATCTCACCCTGGTCTACTTCACACAAAAAAAAATCTTGCAATCACTCGATCGAAGCTACTGCCCTTCGGTACTTTTTGTCGTCGTAGTTTATACTTGAGATGGGATCAGTGCGATGAGATAGGATAAAATAATGCGTTTGTGGTCAACAAATAACGGCTTGCCAACGCTTAAAAAAGCGGAAGCCTTTAGAAAGTTAGCCTGAGAAAACAGCCGACATTTGGCGACGCTACCACTGGTTTCCCCGCCAAATGACGTCTGAGAAACGAGCGCAGAAATTCCATACTGATGACACGTAACTACCCAGATCTGGGTAGTGCTTTTGATTGGTCGTACAGCGTGGGAAATTTGATTCAACCAATCAGAAGCACTACCCAGATCTGGCTAGTGACGCTTCATCATCGAGTCAACCCTACAGTAACCGATGCATATGACATAAGATCAATCCATAACCTTGATGTTTTTAAGAATAAGATTGAAACACTACTTTTTAGAGAGGCTTTTATTAGTTAGTTGACTATCCTTGTTATTGTATATATTATCCTTAGTGAATCTTAACAACTCGAATGTATCTTATCGTTTAGAAATTAGTTTCTTTAACTGTTATATACTTTCTTTGATGACTCAAATGTTTTTTATTTTTATAATTACGATTATTGTAAAGCGCCATTGAGCTCACGGAAATGGCGCCATATAAATTCTTGTATTATTCTTATCAGTATGGAATTTCTGGCCTCGTTTCTCAGTCGTCATTTGGTGGGGAAACCAATGGTAGCATCGCCAAATGTCGGCTGTTTTCTCAGGCTATTAGAAAGTCAAGTTGAATAGAAAACATGTAAGTGGAAGAATATCTATTCTGAGAAAACAACTGACATCTCACGACTCCACCTCTGGTTTCCTCGCGAAATGACGTCTGAGAGACGAGCGCAGAAATTCCATACTGATGACGTGTCACCACCCAGATCTGATTACTGCTTCTGATTGGTCGTGCTGCGTGCGAAATTTGCTTCAGCCAATAAGAAGCACTATCCAGATCTGGGTAGTGACACGTCATCAGCATAGAATATCTGCACTCGCTTCCCAGACGGGGAAGCCCGTGGTGGCGTTGCAAAATGTCGGCTGTTTTCTCAGACTAATCAGTGATTATCTCTTTTCTTGTTTTTGTTTTTGTTTTCTTTTTTTTGTCGTTTTAGGGCTCTCTTGGATTTGCAGTTGGACAACAAATGGCTCCTTACTTGCTTATCAAGGACATGGCATCGCAGAGTGGAAAAATGAAGCCAATTTTTTCCGATTTTTCATCAACAAAAATGGTCATGTGTTAGACAGAGTCGACTATCAGCGCTGTGTACCAAAGGGAGCCATTGAGAACATTAAAGGGAAAAGAATTCTATTCTGTGATGGCACGGAAGAAAGTGTAGATGTGATCATCCAGTGTACTGGCTTCAAAACTGAATTCCCGCTCCTTCCCTCAAAGTTACAAGCCGTTCCTTTGACGCAAAATTACAAGTTCATCTTTAACGTGGAGGACCCAACGTTAGCATTTGTTGGCTACGTTCGGCCAGTGGTCGGCTCGATCTCGGGAATTGCGGAGATCCAATCGCGATTTGTCGGAAAAGTGTTTTCGGGAAAGTGCGATCTTCCATCGCGAGATCAGCGTCTTCAGTCAACGTTAAAAGACAACGATTTCTGGGACGACTACTTCAAAGATTCTTCCCGAAGGCTAGGTACGCTGGTGGAAGCATACACATACATCGATGATATTGGAAGCCTTTGTGGGATCAAGCCTGACTACTGGAAGCTGTTTTGGCGCAATCCCCAGGCATGGCGACTGGCCGTCTTCGCGCCGTACGATGGCTGCTCTTTTCGGCTTAATGAGCCAGATAAGGAAGCATGGGCAATAGACCACCTAAGGTTACAGATGGAAGACACATTTGGACCTTCTCATCTTATTCTGATTATGTTTCTGAGGCTAATTTGGTTCGACAATTGGCTTAACCTGCTCGGAAAGATCAAGTACTGGATTCAACGCTCGGTATGGTGGAAAAAGATGAGGGAATGGAAGTTAGTACAGACACTGGACTGGTACTGGCAAGCTCCCAAACGATGGTTGTTTGACCGAAAAACCAGAGCATAATGAAAGCAAGGTCTCCCAAACAAATTTCAATTCATGAGGCCAAAGAATAGTTTCCACGCCCTTCCAAGGGTGAACATTGCTGGTAGAAGCACGCATAGCAATTTCTATCCCAGCTTGTATCACAGTTTTGTTGCGACACACGTTTGCCCCGTCTCGGAGCAAAACACTCTCAACCTATTCAACAAATATATAGCTTGAACACGAGAACTCAAACCCAGGCCATACATCAGTGCGAGAGAAAGTGTTCTCACCACTGCATCATTCTTGCTGTACCGATGGTTACTTATGGCCGCAAGCAAAGTACAGTAAAGTTCAATCGTAGTTAATAATGTGCAATAGTTCTAAAGCTCCAAGGGTCTTATTTTTTAAGAGGACAGAAATATACTTTTCAAAATCAGCTGGCTTACAAAATGGGTTTTTATTGGAGCAATTGTAATACTGAATTGGCGACAACGTAAAGGTGAGAATCGGAGATTTTTAATTTCCTCTAAGGCCTGTTTCAAACGTTTTGCTTCTGCTGTTCTTAGCTTGCTCGACTTCTACACGACTCTAGCACGACATAGCTGACTCAGTCAAAAAATAAAATGCGGTTTTGAGAACTTTTAAAATGTATTCTAATATATTTAGGTTGATGAATTGCGTTCGGCAGCGTAGCACGATGGTTTGAAACAGGCCTAAAAAGGACATCTTTGGGAAGGAGCAGGTCTGCCTTACAGAGAGTTGAGGAAAATATAACTGAGCTGAAAAACAACAGGGATCAACTCTAGGTGCCCGCCTTACAGCGGAATCAACAGAAGGACTGGAGAAGAACGATAAGGACCAACAGCTGACTTTATAGGTGTCTTTTAATTTTAGTGAGGTGTATCGTAAGATAGAATTAACTGTAGAAAAGACTTTCTTATGTTGCAAATTTAACAGAGGACTCGTTTATATTGCAGTTTACTGGCCATAATCATGAAAGCATATTAAAGCGTATTTAGTGGAACTCAGTAAATGTAACTTAAGGTTTTTAACTTTTTTATAATTTTATATGCCTGATGAATTTGTGACACCGTGCATAAATAAAGAGTACCTTACCTTACCACCTTTTGGGCCTGACGGTTAATGATTTTTAATTGTTTTTTGACCTCTTGTAAGCAACCACTTGACGCTTTTTCTGATCTCTATTTTCGCTGTGTGCACCATGTTATATCCTAACTTAGACGTTGCACCCAAAGAAATAATCTTCCACAAAGTAGATGTGTCTGGACCTCTTCTCGGAAGAGACTCCCTGTGGTTCAATTCTTGTAAACGATCACCTTCCGTAAGCGACCATTCAGTCTGCATTTTGGATTGTCGCTTACGGGAGGTTCGACTGTAGTATAATTAATCAAGTGGCAGAAGCGCACCCTACAACTACGACGAAAATAGTTCTCACAAATGCTGCGCTTTCCAATAATCGTTCCGATAATTGCAGAGACTTGACGTTTCATGTACTTAGTTTCCTCACTGTCCACTTTTCAACGCACGTTCAATAGGCCATTTCCGAGTTCCAAAAAATCTCACTTTCAAAACGAGGCTAAGTGCGAAACCTTTGTTGTGAAAATGAGTTTTATTTGCATAATAATTGAAAATCATTTTCATATCAATGGCTTCACACTTAGCCTCGTTTTGAAAGTGAGATTTTTTGGAACTCGGAAATGGCCTATTATCTGTTGCGTTACTTTTTAATCCCAAAGTTACAAATCGTTCTTGTTTTCCTTAGGCCTCGCTTTCATGCTTACGTTGTGTGCAAAGCAGAAAACAGAATTGTTGTCTTCGCCAACATACTCAAACAGTAATATTATTCAAGAAAAGGCTCCAAGTTAAGGTCAGCAAATAAGTTGTGAGGAAATAAAATTAATTGAACTCAATATATGAGTCATAACCAACCTGATTCTCAGAGCGTGAGTCTAGTTTTTCGAGGAAGAAATAACTCAATCTAAAGTGACGAAACGTGGTAAGCCACGAAACCAACAGTCAGTGATACTTGTGATTTATTAGCATTTCGCCGTTAGTTATGTACAAGTTATCACTTAACTTTAAAAAATATCGCATGTGATTATAGCTAGCAAACTAATTGATCTGAGGGGTCTGCAGCGAATTGCGCTAGTAAAAATTTCAACCTTCCCTTTCCCGCTGTTAACTAATTGTTGTTGTTCGCTGCCTATTTTCTCGCGCTTTACCGACTGGAGAAATTCTTGCTGACAAGGCAACTATTTTGGTCCACAAGCGAGATCTTCCAACGGCAAAAATGGGACATTTTACTAGGAAAGCTGCAAGTAACCACTGTGACAATTAGCAAGGTCAAAAAAAATCAGATCTTAGCTTCTGCTAGTGTTAAAAATGCTTATAAACGACAGTAGTTCACCCTTTTTTTTTTACCATAAATCCGTCTTTAACCTCCTCATTAGGCTTTCAAAAAAGACAGACCTGGCACTCCGCACATAGAGTGTAATTAAACGTAGTTCAAACATTTGTAAGTCATGACATAGCAAGCTCTTTTTATCACAATAGATGATCGGAAAATTGTTCTAGGTACAAGATGTTACTTTATCAAACTAACAGAAACAATAAACAGATTGTGCAGTCCTTCCGCACTTCAGTTTTTCACAATCATTTGTTATATTAAACAGACTAGGGCATCCAACTACCACAGTTGCGTAAATAGTTTTACATTTTGCTTTCATACCGCGTATGTTCCACCGGTAAAAAAGCAGCCATATAACGTCAATAAAAGACCTTATTTAAATATCATCCAGTCTTGTAAAGTTAATGAACACAGCCAGAAGCATATGCTTCTGACACAGCTTTGATCAACTATCACCCCACGAAATAAAAAGCTCTGCGAATCCAATGAATATGAGTACATATCAACAATTTTCGTTACTGTTATATATACACCTAAGTTTGATTAGCACAAGAATGACCTTCCAGTTCATTTACTATGTGTTCATTGCTTTCAAAGGACGCTTTACACGTTCCACTGGCGTTTGGGATCTATTTATTAATGGAATCTTGCTGCTAACTGCAAGGTTGGGAATACTGGAAGCTTTGGTCAGCGGTCTCTCTTGATTCTCTTTATCTTTGGGTGTGTTCGCTGACACGCCTTTACCGCGGGCTGCAGCTGTAACAGTCTGCAAAATAATAAAAACAAGCAGTGAGCGAAATACCCACTTCAATTTTTCGTTTAGCAGGCCTTCTTAAATCATTCATGGGTCACAATTTTAACTTTGGACTTTTGCTTCGAACTGTCACGTATAGTTTTCATGATAATGAAACCGCCGTCTTTAGCACTGTTCTTTTAAATACAAAACCAAACTAGTTAACTCTGACCTTAAATGAAACGCGGACATTTAAAATGAACCAATCACAACTCGAATTATAGGTAACGGGTGTCAAGCGAAGCGAGGGAAAAGGAGAGCAAGGGGAGCATAAAATAGTGCGTAAAATGGAAAATCACAAAGCACGGCAATGAACCACCAGAGTAATCACAAAAAATCTTTTGATATTCAACGGAACTACTCTTACCCGAGGTTCAACAAACACCGGTTCATCTGCCGCAGATTCGCCTTCCTCGAGAATGTCATAATCAGGAACAAGAGCATCGCTCTCACTTGCATGTAGTGGGTACACGCCATTATCAGAACTAACGGTGCTACGAGTGCTACCGCGGCTCAAATCAAACACCGGCACTCCTTCTTCACTTGAAACACTCTGCAGAGAAAGGTGATAAATAAGTGCTGATGTCCTGACATCAGTTCCCAGAGAAATTGAAAACAAAAGCAAAATTTTGGAGGGACAACGAAGTATATTATTGTATTTTTTATAAAGGCCTATTTAGACGTGCTTTTCGCGACAACCACAATATTTTAGGTTTAAAATAAATGGTAAGGCTCTTTTCTTACCGACCTATTTTTGGCCTTGAAAATGGTAAATGCGTCTTGTCGTTTTGGTCATTCACAAGCAACGCCTCCTGTGGGTTTGTAATCTTTATCTCTGCCATCTGTTAAATTAGCTTCCGCAGTGTGCCTCTTACGCAGAGGATATGAAACCCATGACTACTCGGAAGCACTTTTGTCAGGTGACAGAAAACGGCTAAATTAGAAAATTGCTCAAAATGACCAGCTGAAATGTATGGTCGGGGAAGGATTTTACGGAGCCGTAATCTTTCACAACAGTGCATTAAAAGATACACATACCTTGACAGGTACAGCCTCCGGTGAAAATGGCATCTCATAACTGGCTGAGAATCTTTGCCTTAGCTGGTCGTGAGGTTCAGTTCTCACAAGTTTCGTGGGGAAGTTGAATGGGCGCCTCTGAGGCGTAGAGCCTGGAGTAAAAATACATGAGTCGTTAATTTAAGGTTAAGAGGCCAGGGAATGAACATTGGGGATGCGCACGATGTGGCTATGTCCCTCATAACACTGTTCACTTCCTCAAATCAAGAAATACAATCTTATCAGAGGGGAAGGGAGGGAAAAAAAAAAAACAGCAACAACAACAAGCACACCACCCCCCCCCCCCCCCCCCCCGATTAATCGCAGGCTAACCCGCCTTTGGTCCCTGATGATTGGTTGGCTGCTCCCTGCCGTTTTTCACTCATTTTCCTTGATTCATGGGGCGGATAATTTTGCCGGTTCTGACGGTATCCGTCTTAAGGTACGGAAAAACAGGCAACAAAAAACGTGCAACTCGTCTTGCAACATTGCTGTAAAACGAGTTAAATAGCGATGTTGTGCGTTTTACCACCCGCAGCATCAAACCTGTTTTGCAACAAATCAGGTTGTTAACAGGTTGACCGTGAGTGGTAAAACGCGCAACATCGATATTCAACTCGTTTTGCAGTAATGTTGTAAGACAAGTTGCACGTTTTCGTTGGCCGTTTTTCTGCACCTTTAGAAAGAGTCGACTTTGTTCTCCCGAAGCTGTCATTAGAAACTTCATGGAAGACCGTTTCCCCGTCGTATTGAAGAGTTTCAAGTAATAGCAGTTGAATAGTAACTTTGATTCACGTAAGGTTGTTGCAAGCATTTGCAATTGGGTTAAACATCCTACTTACTTTCTCCATCCATCAGAAATAAAACACAATAAAGTAATTGTGACTTGTCTAAATGTGTTATTCCTCGATCGGCGAAGGCCGCATGTTTTACCGCTTCGAGTTTGGTTTACTGTATATATCTTGTGTGTGAGCAGCGTGTTTTCCTTAAGCTACGTGCAAACAGACGCAACAAACAACAACTCCCAAAAACACGCAACATGGGTGTGCAAACGGACAAAATATGTATCATCCAACAATTTTGCGTCCGTTTGAATGAGGCGTTAGTCTTGGTTTATTTTACAGGCAAGATAAAAGTAAAACAAACCCGTGGGAAGGTCGTCTTTTAGTTCCTCCACCAAAAACATGTTGATTCTGGTATCAACTTGCTCCATACGTTTGTTTTGGTCACATGCCCATGCGCTGACAGCTTCTGATTGATCGGTTAGCTGAAGCTCTTGAGTTGCCGCCATTTCATCTAGAGTGCTACCATGGCAATTAAGTGATTGCTGCACGTCAGTCAAGTGTTGTTGTACTTCTTCCCTGCATACCTAAACAACAATTTTCTTTTAATTGGCGATGGATCAATTTCAGCGACTAAATCGAAAGCAGAGCAAGGGCTGCAGAGAAAGTGGCGCGCCAGTTTTTATGTATCCAGTTTGAAAGGTTGCCTCTATGGCCGCGGCGTGTAAACCAGCGAATGAAAAACACTTTACAAACATTTATTCCTCGTATCGAGAGGGATGAGTTGTCACATTTGCCGATTTTCCCATTCGTAGTAAATCAGAAAACAAGTAAGTAGACTCGCGCCTTTTAAAGTTTGTTTAAAACCAGACTAAGTGCCCTAGGTGGAATGGGTTTGTTTTGTGATTTGATTCAACACAAAGAATACATTTGAGCAACGACATGAAATGGTGGAAAATGCAAAACAGAAGTACGAATACAAGCGACGAAATGTAGGAAAATTTAAGGATGAAGAATATCAATTAAATAAACCTTGATAGAGCAGTGCTGCTTCGTCGAACAAGACTTGATGGCGTCCATGTGCTGGGTAAAGGATTCGTTCAACATGTTTTTCCACTGAACAGCCAGCTGCAAAGACAAAAAAGATCGGAAACTAAGAGAAACAATACAAGGCTTGTTTAGTTTACAGACAGAAAGTGGACAGGATCATATCATTCACACGTATGCTATCTAATACATGTGAACCAAAGAAGCATAAGTTATTTGAGCAGTTCTGAAATTCTTCCTCATCAAATCCAAGGTAGTCTCTTCCAGCCTTTAAATGTATGCGAAACGGGGTTTCTGAATCAGACCACTGACTGACTTGCACTGACTGAGTTCTCACACACCTCGTCAACTTTGTGAGAAGCGTTGACCACATCCATCTCGACTTCTTTATGAAGATTTGCGGTCTCCTGCAATTGTTCTGCGGCCTAGAAAAGAAAACCCCGTCAATGCTCTTTAGTTAAATACATGTTTAGACGGGGCCATTTGGCTTAAACAGTTGTGACATCAAGTTAGTCTGCTTAAATTATCTCTGGAACTATATCATCTACATTATCATAATAGATCGCTATTCGTGCGATATTATATATTCAGTACACATAGTACTATTATCATAGCTCCTTTTGAACAACTGACACTGAATTCCTTTTAGGGTAAATATGATCCAAGTCACCAAGTTTTCAGAATTATGAAAAATTGTAAATGCTTATTCTTCTCTACCACTAACATCTTACAGAGTCACCCCAGCCAAACAGTCATTTTTTTTCTCAAACTGAAATCGCTTTTTTAAAAAAGGCGCGAAACGCCGATGCAGCGTTAGCCTACGAGCAAGCTCTCCATCTCGCGTTCGGCTCTCGCAGGCTAAGACGGCGTCAGATTGTCAAACACCCGAAGCGCGCGAGCATCTCTGCCTAGTCCCACTCTCCGTTTTCAGACTCGTTCCAGACCTTTCTTTCCACTGTTCGCGCGTACTTAACTGCGCAAAAATAAGGCTATTTCGCAGTCTACCCTAGCCAGCCCCCTACAACGCAAAAAACAGTAACATGCTGTCTTTATCAACTGCATAAATGTTTCATACCTTTTGGAATTTGGACTGTGCCTCACTGTTGTTGTCGTTAACGGTTTGAACGCAGTTTTCAGAGAACTGGGAGGCACAATTCTTCAAAGAGTCACAGTAACTAACATAAAAACAAACAATATTCCAAGTCAGGTTTTTGTACAAATTTACTTTGCCAGTTTGTAACAAAATATAAAGTATCAGATTTTAACTTTCTCCTCACCTTCTTAGATTTGTACGTGTTGATTCCGCACTTTTAAGAGCTTCGGTCGTGACTTCTTTCACCTTTAAATGACATAAAAAAACTGGCTATTCGTAAAAATGAAAAAACAAACAAACAAATAACTTCGAAAACATCTCTCTTCGGGAGATTAAAAACATCCCATTCCAACCAGTACGTGTTCTTTCGGCATATCCGTTCGAGTTTTGCAAGTTTTCATGTTAAAAACCGCTCAAAATGAAAAATGTACCCTTAAAAAAAATTATCTTCTTAAACTGAGCCTGATTTTTGTCTGCCATGTTGGATGGTTTCTACACCGTCATGGCATATGAGGTTATGAACAGTTTACAAGGTTTCTGCAGTTTTTGAGGCGTCTGCAGCGTTAATAAATTGGAAGCAGTTAACTTGAATTTAGGTCCAAAAATGGTAAAAGAATACTCGTGCAGACGAAGGTTTGAATCTAAATGTCGTTCGATGCATGATTAACAATTATTGCACAAGCTTGAGCAAAATATCGTGATCTGTCAGACACTAACATATCATGACTTTTGCGAATACCGGGTTTGTTTTTTAATGAATATCTGCCATTTTCACGCAAAGCGACTTAAAAAGGAGAAAAGCGTGCTTTAATTTACGCATGAGCAGACCAGTGTTTGCAGGTCACATGGTGGGCTCTCGGCCAATGGAAAGGAAGACAAATTTGCATACAATGACAATGATGATGATTTGCTTAACTATGGGAATTTTCCACAGACAGTTTGTCTTTTTAACGCTCGGACGTTTGAGAATTTAGAAATGTTCTACACGTAAGTAGATCAAGATTCATCTTGAGTCAAAAGGATATTGACACAAATAGTACAAATTGGGTTCGGCTTTTCTGCCATTCACCTTTCCAGTATCAGTTGTTAGTTTATCAGTCTGTTGATCCACCAGCTCCTGAAATAATGACATCACTTCTTTGAAAAACGTCTGCTGTAGTTCCTTTAAAAACAGAAAACAAAAGCCGCTAATAAACGATGACTTATCGAGGAAAACAGGCTCACCTCTGCGAGTCTCGTGAATCTACACTATGCATTTCCTTGCAAGCTACAACTGGCAATCACAAAGGAAGAGTACTTCACGTACATTACCTTTATTAAGACTTTCTGGTTGACCATAACAGAATCCGTGTGAGTGACAATGTCTTCATAAGCTTGGGCCTTTAAGAAAAGAGACATCTCAATAATGTATGAAGGATTTATTTTACTCTGAGTGCGACATTAAGGTCGAGCTGTCCAATTTTTACCGGTAGTGAGTGTTGATCACGTTGACTTAAAAGTAAATGTATGGCTTTCGCTGGGATTGAAAAAAAGTGATGATGTCAGTGACATGTCGAACGTGACAAAAGTTGAATGAACAATAAAGTATCTCCACACTTGACAGTCTAAAAAATTTGTAATTGGCCTTTGCAAATATGTCTGTCTCACAGAGAATTAACCTTCAGGCAAAAAAAAATTAATTAGTCCACAGACAGGCGAAGGCTCTCTTTCTTGACGGAACGCGCGCCTGATCGCCACCAGCGTCCGGCCGGTCCTACTCAGGAGAGTTTGCTAGCGCGTTGTTGAAATCACCCTCACTGTCGGTATACTATGACAGCTTTAGACGGTTATTTTCTTTGATATTTCTAGTAAACCTTTTGCTGCAATCCTGTAAACCTTTTTAACCTTTTAAACTACTGGAAATACTTACAATAATGCTCGTGAATGGATAACATAGATGCCGCTTAATGTTTCCTGTCACGGTTTTCGAATCTTTTTTGTTCCCAAAACACCTATTGTGCTTTAAGGTACATTGTACAAGGTACATAAAGAAGGTTACGCCAAAGGGATTCAAACAAAATTTGACTTACCTGTTCCTGAGACTGCCTGTCAATCATTTCTTCTAAACTGTCGATCATTGATCCCTGACCCTCCACAAAGGTTTTGACCATTGAAGAAAATTGATTTATCTAAAAAATCACAAAGAATAATGAACTTTCAGAAAGCAAAATAAATTTTGAACGCTTATCCGACAAGCAAAATAGAGTGAAGCTTTAAAATACCTTTCGTTTTAAATTCCGACGCGGTTTTTCAAAAACGAGAAATTTTAAGCTTTCACCTCGCTAACTCGAACCAAAATCGAAATCCCCTGGATTTCCCTCGTATGTTTACTGTAATTTTACCCTCGGCAACTCGAAGCTTCGATAACTCAGGGAACCTCCCGCTAACTTGATGTGATTTTTGTCCCCCCCGCCCCCGCCCCCCCCAGATCATTTCTATATATTTTACCCTTGGCTCGATAACTCGAACCATGTTTTGAGCCCTTAAAAAGTCGGAAAAAAACAGAAAACGAACTGGCGTCCGAAACACTTAAGTTTTAATTTCCTACTGACGTGTTGAGGACAGGGGCGGCTGTACACAGACTAGTTGCAGGTATATAGTTTACTAGTGGAGGCTGATGTTGTTAAAATGAACGCTCTACTCAGTAGGCTATGTTTTCATACGTTACGTTCTGATTTATAGTGCAGAAGTATCTTTCAATTTTCACTTAACATTTCTACAATTAAATGTGGTTAAAATGTTCACTGTACGCCCTTACTTCGGGCTATTTTCTTCGAGCTCCCGATAACTAGAACTTTTTTCGATTTCCCTGGAAGGTTCGAGTTATCGAGAGTCGACTGTAGTGAAATCTCCGAAAGAAGCGCGAAATGCAAAATCATAAAATCAGAAAGAGTTGCAAAAACTCATGTAATAATAAATCCGTTCAAAAGGAGAAAATTCAGCCTTTTTACATGTAATCATGTTCAACGGAAAACGAAACATTCACCTTATCAGTAAAGAAGACCATAAGCTGCTCCTGAAAATTCGCCATTGACTGCAGGGAATTTTCAAGAGCTCTCATCTTTGGGAGAAACTCCTCGTTCCTTAGTGTACTTAACCTCGAAGAAATATTTTCCTGGGAAATAAAACAGCAAAAGCATTAGAATTTTGCCGTAGTTTTAGAACTTCAGTAATGACCTAATAAATTAAGACGATGACCCAGGAATGATTAATTATAGAACCAAAGTTCTACTAAGCGACCAAAAGATAAACTTTATTGTGCGTAGTCGTCTATACGATAGATTTTAGCTGAATAACGCCTTTTAAAGCCAGCCGCACCCTTTTCTGGTCTCTTCTTCACACAGCTTAAGTCACAGTTCAAACGGGGTTCCACAATGCTAACTAAAGCTGGTTGCATGTGAGAATTGTCGCAAGGATGGCATCAAATGCATGTACCGCACTCTTCGCCCCATTAAAAACACCCGGATAAAAGATATACCCGTTATAACGAGGATATTTTACGAGTCCCTGGGAACTTCGTCATGTCAGTATTCAACGGTAGTTTTATACAGAAGTCTCCAGAAAAACCTACACAAATCAGACAAATGGTAACGACACCTTTTTATCTTGACTTGTACTGGAACTGGTGCTGTACAAATTAGCGTTAGCATCAACTTGCTCCTAAAAATGAAAAAACAAAACGCCTTAAACACCTGTGACTATCCCGTACCATCGTGCACACATCACTGTTAACAATAAGAAAAAGGCAAATAAATATGAAAAAAAAAAAACAGGATAGGGAAACTATTGATAATTAAAACTGTATTTTAAACCTAGAGCGTGGACTTTAATTAAATAATCGGTAAAATCTACCTGATCTCTGAAAGAGATTTCTTGCATTTGAGAAGCCACGCTATCCGTGAAAATTTGAACTTGTTGCTTAAGTTTCTGGGATTCTTCCTTTTTTTTTGAAACAAGGTTCCCTGTTAAATAAAGCAAACTTGTTAAATCAAGATTTGAGTTTATTTAAGATGACTGATTTGTGCTTGACAGTGTCCACAAATTTTCGTGCCACTCAGTTAAATTTTACAGGGGTACAATTCTCCCAAGTTTGCATGGCACAAAATGGTCTCTGAACACCAAGTAAAAAACCGTTGACAAAACCAGGATCGGGCCAGATTGCTATCCATAACCTTTTGCCATTTTTTAGTGAGTTACAGCGGTTGATTCCATGCGGTCCGAGCCACTGAGTTTTGTTGACGCCTTTGAGAGAACGACGTCAATTAATTCTTCACGGTTTTAGTATGTCATCTTACCTAATGTTTTCTTCATTGCATCAAAGAAGACTACATTTTCTCCTTGGAAATGGTTCAAATTCTTCATAACTGCTTTAACCATTCCCTTGCAGTCAGTTCCGAACGAATTTCGAGCATTTGAGTTATGAGCCTCAACACTATGCTTGCGATCAAGTTTTGAATGAAGTCCATCCACATGAGACACCGTGTCTTTAACAACAGAGAGAAGGTTTTCAGCTTGTGAATGCAATTTCTGTTCGTTTCTGCTATGCTCATCCACGAGGAACTGATTCTCATCTCTTTTAGCGACTGTTGTTTTCAGCGTACATTTAGTTTGCTGCAGTTTAAGACTTGTCTTGTTTAGCTGAGTTTCTTTTTCAACCAACTCCACACATCTTTCTTCAAGTTCTTGTTGTGTGTCTGTAAAAAGGTCGGATAACTTTCTCATTTCGTCCTCAAGAGTTGTGATTTTAGCTTCTTTCTCAGCAATCAGCTCATGTTGAGATTTGATCTCTTGCTGCATGGCACTGTATCAAACAAAAGAAAGATTGATCCATATCGTCTTTATTTTTTATCTGGGAGCCTAATCATTTTTTTTCAAAATAGTGGGCGGTTTCCATTCAATAAAAATTCCGGTTTGAAATTGCGAAAATTCCACGTGCCCAAATGGAACGGTACATTCCGGTTGCATATTGTTCTTGTAAAGTAGGATACAAAACAGCGGTATTGGGGATAACAATTTTGTCAAATGGAAAGGGACATTTCGGTCCGACCGACCGACCGAGATAACCGGACCGGTCAAAGTTGACCACCTTCAAAGCTGGTCCCGAATATTCCGGTCGGACCAAACTGAACTGGTCCGTTCCATTTGATGTACCAACAGAGTTGTCAGAAAGTTTTGAAGTAGGCGGCTGAGTTGTCAAAGTAAGCGTTCAGTCCAGGGATATTTTATTTAAAAAAACACCATCTGTAAAGAAATGGCAAGCAGAGTAGCCGGTTGCAGGGTTGTCAAAAGTAGCCGGCTGCCGGCGAAAATCGCCGCCTACTTGGTTAGTATCGGCCGGCTACTCTGCTTGGCATTTTTTTAAAGATGGTGTTTTTTAAATAAAATATCCCGGGACTAGCCGCTTACTTTGATAACTCAGCCGCCTACTTGAAAACTTTCTGACAACCCTGCGGTTGATACTAACCAAGTAGGCGGTGATTTTCGCCGGCAGCAGGCTACTTTTGACAACCCTGACCAACCGAAATTTCCGGAATTTTGGGTTGAACGGAAAGCGCCCGCTGTTACATTCCTTGTATAAATGTTGGTGACAACTGCACACCTATGTACATATAAGGGAATCCAAGACAGTCCTTGATTCTGGATTCCACGCCGTGGATTCCGGATTTTTTTGTTCATGGAACTTGGATTCCGGATTCCTTGACTTGTATTCCAGTTTCCACAAGCAAAACTTTCCCGGATTCTGGAATCCAGATTCCCTTCTGTTTTACCCAAAAGGGGGCATAATGCTTTTGTTCAACACTTTTCTTTGGTGATGTCTGACCAAAATTTTGTTTTATCCTATCCAGATGGTGTCTTATTAGGAGATAACAGGGACATTTATACGAGAAAAAATAAGACGCGTCTTAAATAAGACGTGAACAGCTCGTATAAATGGTTTGCGTCTTATTTGTTCTTGACTCGTTTTCATGTGAATGTTGCCCGTAGCAACGGCAATCCAAATTTTCCCACCAAAAATTAACGCATGCGTACTATGCGTTCGCGTCTTATGTAAGACGCGAAGGTCATACGAAGTTTTTTCGTCTTAGCTAAGACGCGCCTTATCTAAGAACAGGTGTTGAGGGCTGTTCTAAAATAAGACGCGTCTTATTTTAGACGAAATGTGCCGTTTATACGGAAAGTTCACGTCTTATTTAAGACGCGTCTAATTTTTTCTCGTATAAATGGCCCTAATGTTCTTTCAAGAAAAAAAAAAAAAAATCTGCAGCCCTGCTCTGATGCTATCTGTTTTGGAGAGATGGTGACTTACTTAAAAATAATACCGTCTAATGTATATTTGTCATAAACCCATTGATAAAAGTAAACATACTGGTAATTTTCCTCAGCAATATAAATGCCATTTTTCTCTCTTGCAGCCAAGAGGTCCTTTTTAAGCTTCTCAATTTCTTCAGTGTACTCCTGAAATCCAAAATCATATCTATCTCATCATTACATTCCATTGATATTTGAGTGCCAAAAAATGGGAAAATGTGTCTGTTGATTATGATTATGCTAGGAGTGGCATTCATAAAAAAAATGGGTTCAAATATCACACAGGGCTGTGGCAGCCCTGATCACATTGTAAAATATAGTCCTTCGAGAGGGTATTAGACATAAAGTGAAGTAATAACAGTATTTTATATTACTTTAAGGATCACAGTATTCCGTTTCATGGTCAAAACAAATAAATATGAACAAATAACAGTGCCTTGATGACAGTGTCACGTTATCACTATATGTATGATAATGACGGTGCTTAATGTATTAATAATTTAAGTTGTGCAAATAAAAACCTATTAATGTTACAAGGTTTATTTCAGAGGATTTTGTATCAACTGAGAGGTTTTTTGTCGCAACTCTGAGACCAATGAACTCAGAAGATCATAGTTTACCTTGATCAGAGTTTTCTTGGTTAGCTTCTGGTTGACTTCAGGTCTATTTAAGATGTTCTTTGCTCTATGAGCATAGTCCAGAGTGCTGAGTGTTTCCTGTAACAATAACACATAAACCCAAAACAGTTAATCAAAATTTTACTATAACTACAGTGATACTGCATATAAATCATGCAACTTAAAGTATTGTGAAAAAAGAAAATTTCATAACTTAGAAGCTAATTCTGTAGCACACCTCCAAGTTACAAAGGGCCGGTGAGATGGTGGCAATTATTGAGGTCTTTGTTCGTCCACCAAGAGAGTCTTGCAGCAGCCGGGTAAGTTTACTTTCTCTGTAATTAAAAGATAACATTAAATTTGTTAAATTCAACGAATTTTCATTCTATAATTTTTTTTTTATTTCTATGTCAGTTAAATCATAATTAAACATTGAAATCTTTTAACATGCCATAAGGCGGTTAGTGAGTTTGAAATCACAGATAACATCAGGATCCTAAAACTTGCTGTTTTTCAAATGGCTGATTATATTTTCAACACCTTTAACAAATGCTTGTAAAAGCATTGTTTTTAAATCTAGTTTATTTCTTTATTTGCTTATAAAATTAATGGTATTGAATTAAAGTTTACATAGGGAGTACCTGTAAGGTATGTGAGGCGCCCTTTCTACTAGCGATGTGATCACTCTTCCAAGCGTAAGCAAACTCTGATTGATTGTGCCTGTCAATAAAATACATGTAAAAAAAAAACAAATCTCTTTGCTGACAACTCTGCACTATAACATACCCAATGTAGTTTCAGTTTTTTGCCTCGATGACACAACCTCTTTCACAGCAGCTCTGAATCCATCAACAAGCTATTCAAAAAATCTTGATAAAACTATTTCCTACCGGCTTCTCTCAGTCGTTTGTCCACAGCACCTGATCGGCCAACATTCTCACTTCCCGCTAAATCCACCTGAACAAAATCATGACAAACAAGTTGCAAGTCAACTCTGTAAAATTAGCGTACACAATCTGAAACCTGTTGGCAGTGCCTTTAAGTTGTCTGGCAAAGACGAGTAGTCGTTGCTATTGCCACTCTAAAATCTAATCTGCTCAAAGTCCTATTGTTATCCATATTTTTTCCGCAACTTACTTCTCTTTCTCTTTTGCAGAGTAGCAAGATAGTGTTAAAGACTTTTGATTTTTCTAATTATCCAGTCAACTATTTATAATAAGATAGATCTAAGATACGGTAACTCATTTATTGAAAATCACAACTAGCAGCCATAAGCTGAATTACTTGTGTTATATACGTCTTGATAAAAAAAAAAAACAATGATTCATACAATTTTCTAAAATTACATCAACTCTAGTATAAAAGTTCTATTTACAATAATTGTTGCTTATCTGCAAAGTGAATTAAAAAGGAATTTCTCAACCTCTTTGTTTTTACACGTGGGATTGAAAACATACGCCTATTCCTAAAGTGATATCTTTCATTGTCATTTCGGGCGGGCAGCAGGTGAACAAACATCTATTAGGTTAGAATTCTGCATATAACTAGGGCAATCAAAGCTTACCAAATTCAATTTGCCAATTTTTAATAGTTCCTCACCACTAACAGAATTCTCTTTGATGTGAATGGTCACTGAGAACAGTGAATGAGAACGACTGAAAAAGACACATAACAGATTATTTTGTGTATGGTCTGCTGCAGTGAACATAAATAATTATAGCAGTTGAGCCAAATCTTCCATTGTAAACTGCTCAAAGAAACAATCAGAGAATGCCTTTAGGTTCACCTTGAATTATTCAGTTTCACTGTATGATGTGGCTATATAAATGTAATTAAGGCCAAGGTGAAACAAGAGACATTAGGGACCTTAAGCAACAGCATTTTCGAACGACGGACGTCAACTGGAAGTGGACTTTTTGCATCATTGGGCAGTGGTTTGGTTGAAACTCTCAGGTAAATCGTCTTTATAAGAGAAAAGAAACTTAGCAATACAAATTTCTTAGCGTCAAGGCATAAAGTAAGGGAGAAGACCTAACTTCCGGTTGATGTGCGTCGCTCAAAAACGTCTAATGCAGGCTGGTGGTCTCCTCACTAATCGTATGTGGTGCGGTCTTTGAGCATTTGCAGGGCTCTTGTAATTTTACTGTGCGTTTGCTGAGGTCATTTCAATCATGTTGCCTTTAAATGTTCAGTCACTTTTATTAGCTGTTCTTGTCACCAGCCCGCCCCCCTTCCATAAAGAATTAATTGTAAATCTCTCCACTGAGAACCTTGGTGTGACACTCTGTAGCTTTGGTGGGACCAGGCTCCACAGTGGGAAAAAAAAAACAGGCTGCGTGAAGTGTGATGGTACCTGCTGGTTACCTCTCACAGGGTTGTAATGGTTACCTGCCACACTCGCTTGCAGCTGTCTCAGTTTGACCAGGCACCTATTAAAACTATACATTGGTGATCAGAATGATGGGTTTAGCATTCCATCCCTCATTATCGTTACTTTACCTAGAATGTGCATTCATTAGAGTGGCAGCCGTCTGCCTCTTAGCTCGGCCTCTCTCAAGAATATTGTACACATCATCTTTATCATGGACCACCAGTTCCTCTAGTCCTTGTATGACAACTGAGCCCTAAAATGCAGACTTAACAGCATTAATGTTTAGCCTGGATGGAGTACTCAAATCCACGAGAACAAAATGACAAGAGTAACCTGCAATTGGTCTTTTACTATTCACCCCAGGAAATTTCGCCAAAAAATGCATTTTAACTCAAGTTAGTGAAGCTGTTTTCTGGTCTTTATCTTACCCAAAAGAACCAAAACTATAAACTAATCAATCCACCAGCCCTTAAACGCAAAATCCACTGGCCACAGGCTATCGGACATGACTTTTGTTGAATTATTAAAGAAAAATATTGGCACTGACAATAATTATCTGGGATTGGTTGCAATGACAACTCATACCATGTGCTTGCTGTTACACTGTACATGACACTGTATGTCAGGATTAGAGGCTGGGCTGACTGGTGTTTGAACAACTCTAAGCTCTTGCAGGTTAATTCTTTTTGGAAAGCCCTAGTCTTTGATCATTGTTCCTGCAAGTCTTACCTTGCGAGTGGAATCCTCAAAAAGACGCATTTTTTGATTGTCCAAACTTGGGCTCAGTAAATCAAAGAGCTCTTCATTGTAAATTTCTAAAAATGACACCCTGACAGAGAATTCACAATCCTGAAACACAAATTAACATCAATTGTATTGCCTGTCAAAATGACAGTACACTAAGATTAACCACAATAATGATTTTTATTCTTAACAAGGTAAAAAAGCCCTAAAGAAAACAGTCACAAGCAGCATGGTCAGTGCTCGACCTTAACTTTTTAAATCGCTGGTCCTGGGACTAGTTGAACTGAAAATTTACTAGTCCTGAGTAAATCTGTGGTAGTCCTTCCTGATGGCAGCATGACAATATTATTTGCAATATCTTTTGACAATTAAATTTCATTCACATTGATGTCATCATGAAACTTCATAATACCACTGCTAGCGAGTCAACGAAGAGTGACAGACACTGACCAGGCTAACCCACAATTTAATAAGTACTTACTAGTCCTGTGACTAGTGGTTCTAAGTTTTTACTAGTCCAGAAGAATTTTGCATTAGTCCAGGTCTAGTGGACTACCGCTAAGGTCGAGCACTGATAGTATTAACTGAGCCCTTCTGACCTAAATCAATCTAGCTAAAATCATATCATTTCGTTTTTAATAACTCGTCTTATGACTCAGTAGTCCTCAGCAACAGGATTCATGGTAAAAACGATTTTGTCAGAGTTGGAGGCAAAAGTGGAAGGATGAACTAATCACAAGGCTGCATGCAAGTTCCAACAATTTGTGATTCATTCTCACTTCTTTTGCTTTACAAAATCATAATGCTCAATGCTTCTGATTTTTCTGACTCCATTGCTAGTGAAAGAAGCCTTCCATAATACCAGTACCATGAGATTAAATTATTATTTTGCTTTCATCTCCAAGCTGCCATGATTCTTGCAGCATTTTCACTACCATATGTAGGTGTGTAACTTGATAAATATACTCACTGTTTGACTGTTGAGTTTTTCCAACAACTGATGCATGGTGCGTGGAATTATTCCGGCTGAAGGATCCTAAGGTAAGTTTACAATCATGGTAAAAATTAACCACACTTTACAGATAAACCAAGCCAGGTTTTGAAGTCCAGATGTGGTGACGATTTCACAGTCAAATCACATACCTCCTCCCAGGAGCAATCTTCCTGACTTCTCTCTCCTTCCATGGTGTATGTTTTACCTGTTCCTGTCTGACCATAACTATGATTAAGTGAAAGATGTTAACAGCTGCTAATTTTGTCAAGTGAGATAAAATGATGTGGTACAGAATCACAAATGGGGATCGCCAGCCATGGAATCAATTTACTCTCTAGGGATTGGCTGGTCACAGAGAAGGCCCTTACCTTCTATACAGTATTAAGAACCGTATTTGTTGACAACATTCATAACACATGAATGCTGTCAAATCACATGTAGTTACTTGAGGTTATCAGCATAACTCCACAGCCCTACATCATGGCATTTACATATAGAAGCAGCTGTCTTCAGAAAAGTAATTCTTTCATACTTACGCAAAGATTGTACAGTTGTATCCCATCAAAACTTCATCCAAAATTGGCACCACAGCAGAGCGATAAACATCAATCTGTTTAGTTTCAGGGGTAAATACTCGATCAAATGTGAATGTTTTTGTTGTTGTTGACAAAGAGGTGGTGTTACCAATGTCATGTTTAACAACAATTTCTCGTTTGGATGGCTGGCATTTGACCACAGATGGTGAGCCTTCTTTGATTTCTTTTGAATTACGAGGTCTATAAAACAAAAGCAAACTTTATACTTCAGTCTCATGTCAAGGAAAGCAAGGAAAATTTACAAGAAATCACACAACTTTATATCACGACAGGAATTTGGACGTGTATCACATGAATCATTGCAGGGAAATGTAGTTTGAGATTATGTGAAAGGTTGCTATTACCACACGTTCATAACTGTACAAAAGGGCAAAGGCACCTCTAAAATGAAATAAAACAGAAAATTACAATACCATTCATAGATCAGCGTTTCTTCACAAATTGAGTTCTCAGATGAAGGTCGCAATCTTTTTCGAACTACAAGATTGACTCGCCATATTTAATTTTTGTCCTCATCGCTGGTCATAAAACGACATTCACATATAAAACTATGATATCCCTACTATGACCCTCTGTACATCCCGGCGAAAAGTTAGAAATGATACGCAATTGAATGACTAAAATCATAAATATTCTTAAAGTTAAGCTCTTTTCTTGCTCAATCGACCGCACGATTGAAAGAAGAGAAAAACGTAGCAAAATTTATCACGGCCATCGTCTTTGTGTGCAACTCACCTACACCGTACGACCACTTGAATGTTCTTTTCCTGCGGCGCTTTCGTCTTCACCATATTAGTTTCCAGTATAATGTAAAGATTTTCACTCTACTTGACCAGTTTCGAAAGGGCAGAAGGATATTTAGATGAACAAAGCTTGCTGTCCTTGTCTATTTCTTTTGATCTCTCGTTCGCGTTGCCTGTAGACTCGTTCGATTTCCGAGCCAGATTTGAACGCACCAATCACATTCAAGCATTTCGTTCACCTGATAACTCAAGAACGTATTCCAGCGTGCATTGCGGCAAAACAAAAAATCTTTCCACGGCAAAAAGGATTATTTCACTTAGCCAGGGTGCTTTTATGCACTCTCCACCAAAAAATGACATTTGTATTCCCTTCCATAAATGGGAGGAAACCAGAAGAGAGAAGTGGCCATATCGCGGTTCATTATGACGGATATATAGTGGTCTGGGGAGGCTACCATCGTGTACGTATCGATTATCACTTTGAAAATAAGCGGCTAGGAATTCATTCTTCGGGCGATACTCTAACATTCCGTTTTATAGGATCACCAGAGATTAGAAATCACGTGCTTCTTAGAAGATGCTCAGCTGTAGCATCATGTTTGTGTCGTTACTTTAAGATTTTATCGCCGGCTTCCCCCGGAGGTGGTACTTGACCCATGCTGGGCACGGGTACCCCTGCGGGTTTGTAGACCGTAAGGTATGTACCATGTTTAGGGAAAAAAAGGGACAAACGTTTTTATGTTGAGTCATGACCTGCTGAATAAATAGAAATGAACCTCTTCGAATTTGGATCTCTAAAAACTCAGCAACAGCCTCGCAACCATACTTTGTTTACTAGACAAAAAAGCAAGGCTGATTTTACAGTCGGGAATATATTTTGTAAGACCCTGAAGAAGGAAGGCCGTGCCTTCCGAAATATTGGTCAAAAGATAATATATTCCCGACTGTAAAATCAGCCTTGCTTTTTTGTCTTATATTTTCACTTATTGCTGATTAGATCCTTTATTAGGATCCGGTCCTTCTTTTTTGTAAGCTGGTCCTTGCTTAAAAAATTGAATTTGTTTACTAGACAGGTTCAGATCCAGACTTGATGTAAGTTAATACCTGTTTAGGGCAGCAGGGCCAAAAACCATATCCTATCCAGCAGCATTTCCCCGTAAAAACGACAGTCACATGATTATGAGCAAAATTAATATAATTGTTATTTCATTTCAGCATGGTCCCGAGGTGGCTTTTCCTGGGGTTCATTTTGTAGTTGATAAGTATCACCATAGTAATGAGGTGTGGCTGTACTGCATTGAGACATCCACATGGTAAGCTCTGTCTTTCACATAAAAAGCTCTCTTTTTTATTAGCGTTTTGTAATAAAATGGTGGCTGTCAATTCTTGAAATCATTTCTATACACATTTTGTTTATTGCCGCTCCTGATATTTTTAGGAAACAAATTGAAACAAGTGGAGAAGAGCCACCTCCTATGTCAGGATCATCTGCATGTGTAATAGGTGGAAAATCAATGTACATCTTTGCTGGACACTGTGACAGTGGACCAACCTCCACTGTATGTTGGTAACTCTGCCTCAATACACAGTTTTCATTAAGAATTATAGTAGCAGGAGAAAGGTGTAGTGTTACAGGAGAATATTTTGAATGAGGCTCCATGTCTGAATAAAAAATAGTCACAGGCTGCTAAACGTTAGCAGGAGAATTTTGCGGAGTAAACAGAGAATTCTCTGATGTCCAATGCCTATAATGAACACTCTGAATACAGTTTTTGTTTTGCACAATACGAACTTTGCATAAGCTTTTGTGTCCTCCCTGACTACTCAAATGATTCAGGTGACAATTAATATTAATGTCCCATGTCATTTTATTTCTGTTTAAGGTTTTTGTATTAGATTTAAAAACATTTGTCTGGGAAAATCTAACAAGCATGATCCAGGGAAACCCTCCTTCACCAAGGGACAAACTGTGCTGTTGGACTCACAATGATTTGTAAGTCATAGCAAATGAACTGTAATTCTGACTGTACTGAGACACAGTTGGTTTCTTATACAAGCTACAGTTTTTTCATCCAATATCCAGGCACTGAGAAGATGCCTTGTCATCAAGATAACAATCTGAATATTGGATTAAACGCTGTGTCAGCTGAGAGTGATATTTGTTATAGCTTCTTTAATAATATTATTTAAGTCCTAATATCGTGGTGTTGATCATTCATGATTGCTACAAATAAGTTCAAGTGAATCAAAAGTGGGTATATATATGAATAAATTAACTTACACAATTTTATATCCATGATTCCACCCACCCCCTCCCCTCCCAATGTGCTGTTCTTTATCATAGTGTGGAACTGTGTTTTGATGAGCCTGGTGGCCACATCAGCTGGATGTAAATACTCCTGGTACAGGTAGTTTCACCATGCTGAGCAGGTTCCAGGTTGGGATTTGGACAATGGGCTTGTGTTGCAGAAACTCAAGGATACAGAAAGGGAGTGTATCAAAGCATGAAAAACGTAGCCAGTGTAATGTACATCCATGGTGTTCACCTGGGGCTAAATAGAAAAGAAATCAATGCAGAAAGGAAACTGGTCAATTTGTAACACTTCTACTTATACTACTACTTTTTTCAGCAGTGGCTGAGATGACTTTAACCGTAACACTACCATAATCACCCTGTGGGCATTGGTATTGATCAATAGTAACATAAATAGGTTCCTGGAGATGAAGAGTATAAAAAGCACTAAAGGACAAATGGAATAGACTCATGGTATTATTTTCAACTAAATTTCACTCTAGGATTCTATATTTTGGAGGATATGGCTTGGCCCCAGACCCTGAGAGAGTAGACCAGTCTAATGGATATTTCACTTTTAACTCCAGTGGTGAGGAGCAATTTACAGTAAGTTAAAAATTATAGTATTCTTAAGGTTTCAACAAAACTTGGGTGAGATAAGCCTCTTGGAAGCCACTAAGTGTGTAGCAGTCAGGGATATGGTTAATAGGGTTCCCGTCCAAGTTTTGTTGACCCTGGTAATTTGTGACTGACTTATCTCATTTATTGCTGTGCTAAAAGTTTTGTGTGTGTAAGCATTTTCACTGATTACAGTGCAACCTTGATTTAATGATCAACCTCTATGTTATAAAGAAGTCCTCGGTATAACAAATGATTTTCTTCAGTCCGGCCAAAATTACAATAAAATGTATGGAACAGAAGTTCGAAATCCTCGTTATAACGAACACAATCCAGAAACACAAATGTAAAATATACCTTGATATAAGGAATAAAAATGTCAACATGCGACCAAGGGATGGACAGCTAAAGGGGAATGCGAAACAGACCAATGAGGATAACTAACACTTTTGTGTACAGTAGTTTTAAGCAGTTTTGTTTGCCTGTTCTTGTGTTTCTAGTGCCATAGCTATGTGCAGCTCTGAATTGAGACAACAGCTTTGTATATAAATGTTTATTATAGACATTGGTCAGATCTGGAAATGCTGGGTGTTGGAAATTAATTATTAACTGTACCTCAATATAACAAACATATTGCTTGTTTTTTTTTTCAAGATTTTGTTAAATTGAGGCTTTCGATATAATGAACCCTCAATATAATGAACAAATTTCCCCACTTGCTTGGCACTTCCTTAAACCAGGTTCCACTTTACTTGTATCTTAAATGTGATTGGCACCCTGAAGGCTGGTGTGGGAGAGGGGGTGGGTTTACGATAGGACAAGTTGTTCTGGGAACAATCTACCATTTCCGAATTTAGTGATTCAGTCCTTACAGACTGTTGGGCACCCAGTCAGCTTCACTTAGGAGGAATTAAGCATTAATCTCAATCAAACTTAACAACAGGACAACAGAGGATGGAACAGCCACTTGTTTGTATTGGATACAAGTAGTCTAACATGGATCCAACCAAAAACAAAGGTGTGTTACAAATGTAGTATGTTCAAACTGAAATTCAGGTTCAAAGAGTTTCAACTTCGTTTAATTCTCCTTGTCTCTTAGCCCTTACCTAATAATCAGTAGGATTAATAAAGTTCAGGAGACAGGAATTTGATGATGATAAGTCTGAATTTCATTTGAAACTACAATTGACACATATAAATACGCTGCCCCCTTCTTGGGAGGTTGGGAGTTTGGGGATAGTTAAATATGGGGTGTTTCCTATTTAGAATCCTTGATCACATTGAAACACTCCTTACAAGTAGAAAAAAGGCTCCATTCCACTTAAATTAAGACATTCGAGGGGTAGAACCATTTCATTTGTCAACTGAAAATACTGTAAAAGTGAATGCAAATGGTATTAGATGGATTGGCCTTATTTGACCAAGTTCTCTCTGTCATGGAAGCTTTCCACAGACTGGAACAAGGTTTTAACAGTTTAGCTGCTGATTCAATTCAAAAAGCTACAATATAAAATTGCAAATTGAGTTTCCAGTTACAACTACTTTTTTTCCTGTCTTTAGGGCAGACCACCATCTCCAAGAGCAGCCCAGGCATCTGGTCAAATTGCAAATATGGCCTATCTCTTTGGAGGACGACATATGGTATAGTAATAAAATAGTATAGCAAAAGGAAACTCGTTCTTCCGAAACTGAGGACGTGTATGCATGGTCTAAATTCCTTTACTTATTTGCAACGAATCACTGGAATTTACTACCTGACAATGTTAGAACTGCTAGTAATATACTTGGTTTTATACCATTCTTAGATGGCACTATAATTTATTGTAATGCAATTTGTTGCCTATTTTTTAAATGATGTACATTGTTGTAAATAGTCATCTGGTCAAAATTATTTTTAATATCATCATCTATTGTACCGATTGTTTTATTAATATATTTTGTTTCTTTTCATTCGGAGATACGAGCAGCAATGCTACTCTTTAATCCGAATGTCGAAATAAAGTTTATTTATCTATCTATCTACACTACCATAATCCTCAACAAAGGTTTATTAATACACAACAGCCAACTGTCATGATCACTGAAAGGGGTTATGACCCACTAATGGCTATCTATTAAAAAGCTAAAATGTGCCTTTGCGTCAACTGAATTCCAAAAAATGGTCCAGTTTATTTCTTTAAGACTACAGTATATTTAAGCATTGAAAATTTGAATTCAGATATGAAAGCTTAAAAAGGCAATTCAGTTTAATTCTCTTTGCCTATAATTTGATGATTGGATGGTCTAAAAACAATAGAGAAAATTGTTCTAGAATATGCTATACAACAAACGAAAAAGGCCTGAATACGTACAGGTGCAACAGTCTAATCTTAAAATATGAAACAATGTTTGTAGGAAAGACGGCGGAATGACTTGCATTCTCTTAACATGGACACTTTGGAGTGGAGTGGCAGGTGAATTCAATATATTTTTTAGATATTGAAATATTCCACATTCAGTGTCTCAGTATTGTTGCGCAGTACATTGTTTGATGCATGTTTGATTTGGTGAAGTTCGTTACTAACTTGATTTCATTATGTGTTTTCCTTAGTATCTCTACTACGGGAAATGTCCCTCAAGGTAGAACATGGCATTCTCTTTCTCCAGTAAGCGACAGACATTTGTTTCTTTATGGAGGTTTCAACAATGATCAAGACGCACTAGGTATGTAGTGGTCTGGAAAGTGCAAAACAGCCCTAGTTTTGAGCAGTCAAGAACGCGCGTGCAGTCTAAGCTTGTCTGAGCTTTGAAGCTCGCGCGCTTTGCTCGAGAATCTCACGCTTCGTACCTTGAAATACGATTTGGGGACTGTTTTGTTGCCCAACAGTATTCTAGCTTTTAAGCATTTTAGTTCAAAGAGATAGGGCAAAGATTACAAAAGGCCATAGTTCTCGATTGACATCCCCGAAAAAAAAGTAACGCTTGTTCTGAAGGCTAACCGCAACTATCCCGGACGAAAGTGGCTGCTTTATATTTTGTTGTGTTCAGGTGATGCTTACATTTTGGACACCTCAACTATGACTTGGTTCCAGTTGACAGTCCCATCAAATCCAAGGTAAATAAAACTGTCATACCGAGTAAGAGTTAAAGTTAATTTGAACCGTTGGTGGAATCCTTTTGCAAGAGTACAGAGTCTACAGACTGAGTATGAATTAAGTAACACAAGAAACTCAAAATATGAAAGTTAATGCGAACTTCACAGTTAAATGAACAAATATCCTGGATACCAGAGGTTTGTTAGACCGTGCGAACGGATAGTAACTCTATTTCATCCTGGAATAATCTTAGGTATTTAGAGAATGGACCTCTGGGGCCACGATGATAAAAACCGAAGCAGTTGAAGAAGAACCCCAACAAATTGAATAATTTCGAATATTGTGAGTCATTTCGGAAATTTAAATATAATATAAGCAGTATATTGCCTTAATATTTCGCACTATCTGCAAATGAAAGAAAATTTTGGTCAGGCACCAGGAGCCATAATCGGGGTATAAATCGGGCTACCACGATCATCCTTCCTGTCGGGATATTTTCCATGATATTCATGTTTTATTTATCAGCTCACCAATGACCCGGATGTGGCACACAGCTTGTTGTACATCTCTTTCTGGCGAAGTTGTAATTTTTGGAGGCTGTACTTCATCTGTATTAGACGACGACCCGGTAATGTCTGTTAACTTTACTAGTAGTCGTGATCCCATACCTCATCTGTGGTGTCTAACACTTGAATTTTCCAACACGTCTTGAATTATGTGGTGGACTTAAATTGTAGTTCTAGCGTTAATATAAGACAAAAAAGCAAGGCTGATTTTACAGTCGGGAATATATTATCTTTTGACCAATATTTCGGAAGGCACAGCCTTCCTTCTTCAGGGTCTTATAAATGCTTAATGTCCATTCTATGATGTGACCATTAAAATAAAACCTTCACGAGAGTTTTGTCAGCAAAACAAAATTGGATATTTTTTTTCTCGGCCTCCTTGTTAGAATGTAAAGGCCTCTAACATTGGGGGCATAAAATCACTGTACCAGGGCGTCGCCTTCTAACAGCGGTGCATTGTCATCGCCACATTATATACTTACAGATTCTTTAGAGGAGTAACATTGTTTATTCTGTTTCTTTTCTGTATTTTTTTTTTAATCAAAGTTTACCCTGTTACTGTTTGCGCCATTTAATCCAGGCAACCTAGTTCACTGAGTGATACACTGGAAAGTTTTAACACTATGTGTTCTCTCTTCTTTAGCAGCACACCGCCAGTATTCTGATTTTTAGATTCACGCCTCCGCGCCTGAATTGGTAAGGACATGCTTATGTAATATGAAAAAAAAAACGTGCTTTTAAAAGCAGAAGGCGTGGAGCTATCACCTGACAACGAGAATACAACGAAAAGTCGTCCTCCTTTTCTCAGAGCCACACATGCAAGCGAAATCGTCGGTTTAATGATCGATCGCTCTACCATCTAATTAAAGAGAAAAAGAAAATGCTTGCGATCTACACCTTAGCTAAATTTTATACCGCAAAACGATTTTGTGCAAGGGTAAAGCATAAAGGGACGGAGAACTAAGAGGCAGGGGGTTTTACGATTATTCAAACAGACTTAATTCCTGTATTTACTTGACATATAAGCCAATTACCGGAAGATAATTTTTCCTGCAGGTTGTGTGCTGATGCCATTGTCAACAAGTACTACTCTGCAATATCCAAGCAACTCAAGTCACTTCCTAAAAATCTCCTGACGTCACTATTCCTTCACAGAAGATTGAAAGCTCTTGGCAAGATATGATCACCTTTCCTAGCTCTTCATGACAATCCGAGCCCCTTCAATTTTGTTTCTTGGCTGTGAATAACGTCTGATGTATGCAATAAATTCCTGCAAACAGGCTTCTAATTTGTGTCCCAAAGAAAAGGGTTTTTTTTTTTTTTTTTAAGGACAAGTAAACATTGTGTCATGGTCAAAGCTGTGAAATTACGTAACTAAATTGAGAAGAATTGAGTTTTACTTCAGTTAATGTTCGGACTCTACAGTAATATTCTCCGTTTCTTTTTTAGATTTAAGTATTGCGTAAGAGTAAAATACATGTTAATGTCCTACAAATTCATCACTGTCGAAATTGTAAATAATGGTTAGTTATGTAAGATAGTAAATTTAAGGTACGGAATTGTACGTATAAACAGAAAAGTAATTAAAAATACAGTATAAATATTTCCTCACTGTATATTGTCATATTTTTAAGTGTTTGAGAACTCATGCTCGTTTTGGTCTAACCAAACGTAGCGCGCCAGCAAGCTCTCGGAGAAGGCGTGGTGCAGGTTTTAACCTCCCGAACCCCCGTGCTCAAGATTTTGTTCGCAAGATAGATGATACTAGGTCTACATTCCACTGGCGACGCAAGCATTACGCAGCCTATAGTTTGTAAGCCCCTGGCTTCTACATATTAAGCTTCTTTTTCAATCCCAATTTTACCAACAAATGGATAGCTTTTACCCATGTAAGGACGTGGTTAGTGTGTTAAAACGCGGCGATGACCTTCAGTCTGACTTCTATAAGCACTAGAAACACCTTTTACGTTGATTCCCCAGACAATGAAAGGTAGTTACAACTCACATATTTGTCTACTTCTGAGTGCGCGCCGTTGACTGTCAGTAGGGACTTCAAGATCCAACGACGCGACCGTAACGAGAGCACACTTATTTGTACACCGCGCGACTACGACGTAAACATGTCTAATTTCGCGTTTTATGGAGAACGTAAACAAGTACGGGTAGCTGGCCTAACGCGAGGGGTTATGGAATCCGAGTTCTTGTAAAAATAAGCACTGAAACTTTCCAGTATATAACAATTATTCACCGAAGTGGAGGTGGCTAGTGGAGCTCATTTACCGAGCCGCAAGCGGCGAGGTAAATGTCCACCACTAGCCGCCTAAAACAGTGAGACAATTGAGCACAAAAAATGATGATTTTTAACTCATTCAGACTGTTGTCAACGATTATAATTTTCGCGCGTAATCACCTAATCGGCGGCTGTCGCATTTTCTTGCCGACAAATATAACTTTTAAAGTCATTTGTTTAGCTCTTTCGGGGAAATTTCGTCAAAAGAAGTTGTGAATCCTTTTGTATTTAAAACCATTCTGTAAAAAACTATTATCAGCTAAATAAAGTAACGCAAGACTTAATTCGCATTTGTAAACAAAAATTTTTTTACCGGTTTTATGGATAAAGTCAAAGCAAACAGACTAAGCTTTACCTGTCAAAACTTCCACACCGAATTTTTTCACCTTCTTCGTGCATATCGGGAAAAGCTTGTATGATTATTTGTGAAATTTCTTTGTTTGTTACTGCAGCAAACCGGGAAGCCATTTTGCTCGTAACTTTCGCGAACTTGGCGTCGCTCGCTCGGAGGAACTGGAGGCGAATCAGTGAATAGCCGCTGGATAGTGACTGATTAATAATGGTAATTGAACTGAGTGGAGTGCAATTTGGTCTGAAATCATACGCGTAATTTCAAAATCGAACGAGCGCGCAGCGCGAGTTCGATTTGAAATCACAAGTATGATTTCAGACCAAAATTGCACGACACGAAATTCAATTACGACTTTATTACATCCATTTTGAAATCGCAGAATTTAGTGAGTACTAATATTTATTGATCAAGTAGCTGGTTTGTTAAAAAGCCGAAACAAAAAGGCTTTTACATCTCATTTTGTATTCGAAACAGAAATGATGCGATAAGGAACAAAAATGGTGCGATTCAAAACAGAAATGATGCGATTTAGAACATGAATGACGCGATTTGGAACAGATGCGATTTAGAGCAAAAAATGGTGCGATTTGGGAATAAATCACACTGCTGAGAGCCAATCAGATTGCACGGATCGCCAGTGATTTCAAAGTAGATGTAATAAAGTAGCCAATCGGAGCGCGTGAAAACCACTATCCACTGTTTTAGTATATACTAAACGCATTTCTTCGGGATAGTTCGCCTGCATTGGTAGGAATAATCGCGATAAAGACTAAAAGAACGCAAATTCACTATTTAAGCGACGTTCTCGTTGCCATCTTAAGTCCGTATCCCAGTGACGTCAGTTGAGTTGAAGATGAAAGCAAACAATTAGAGCGCATCAAAAAGCCAAAGATTCCCAAAGACTGATTAGAGGTAAACTAGGATTAAAATGTAATCCAGGATTGTATTTTCTGCTTGTTATACAGTATCACTTTGTGTTGTCATTGTAAGCTTCAGTAGTCAGACCACTCCATACATGGTCATGTACGTTAGCATAATAACCCTAACTTGTCTATACACTAGTAGTAACTTGTAGTTACAGAAATGAGTGTTTACCTTGGAGCTGTGATTGATGTTGAGAACAGCTTTAACTTCATGAAACTGTGTACGTGAATCAGAGAAAGCCCCTTTAGATCCTGTGCTAACATAAGGAATCGAGGCGGATAGTGGACGTGGAAATGGAATTAAACAGCACACTAAAACAATAAAACAAAACTCAAATTGCATTCAACGATTTTATTCACAGTTGCTACAATTAGCCTGCGAACGGTGAGGAGCGAGGAGAGACGGTTGTATTCACCGGCAAAGATACAATGAAAACAGTAATGCGTGACATAACAACACTTAACCTGAAATGTATACAAACATGCCTGCAAGAAGTCTTGTTATTCAATCGGTTACTTTCCAATCCGTGTTCAATGACTAAAGGTCGTTGAGATGCAATACAAAATAAAGGAAAAGCTTTGTTTAAAGCTTATCCAGGCAAATGACATAGCTTGGAAACGTACAAACATGTAAGTTCTCTAAGTTTGTCTGATTGAATTTACTGTCATAGAAATCAGCGTAACTGCTGATCTCCCTTTCGCGCGCATGCCGCGGGAGAACTGCCGTGCGGTTCCCAGCAAACAACTCCAACATGTGCTGCGTGGAGCTACCGCTGAAAACAGCGCTTTGCAGTCGGCTCTGCAGTAAAGGGCTTAACGGCTTTACCTGTTCGTGGGCCCGACCACAATACCATGCTGATGAGCCCCAATAAGGGCGAAACAGCTGTCCATGGTTGCCACTGCCTGGTTGATATGGCTGTGCGCATGCGTGAGCTACTGGCCAGGTCGTGGCTTAGTGTATGCGTTCCCCTTGCCTTAAGTTTGTCTCTCCCTTGAGGCGTTCGTATAGAGCGGCAAGAATTCATGCCTGTTTTTCCTCTCGCCAAATTTTCCCCAGAACGAGTCGAGGGCCAGCTTACTGGTGGCTTCCTTCCCTTTGGTTTACACTAAGTTGTTTCTATCTAAGACAATACCCTCTAGCAGGAGGGATAGATCCAGTTCTTAGCTGATTGTCTGTCATTCGGGTTCCGTCAGCGTTGTGTGGCCATCAGAAGGCTTCTGTCTTTTCCCTTAACTAGGTAATTACAGACCAGTCTTTAAAGAGAGAGCGCTTCCGTTGGGGCTCAGGAAGATGATATACCTCGCAGATTTTGAGGAGCCGGTACCTCTTGTCGACTGCTTTCTGTAATTCCAGGGTACAACATGTGCCACTGATCAATCTGTCCTTTTTACGAGTGCTCGCAGACCCACGTACGCTCTGTTAACAGTTTAGACAATTCTTACTCCACACAGCTGCTCACAGTGGAAAGGTAACTATCACCCCAACGGTAGAAGGTTGATCACTTAGGGGTGCCCGATTAAGTGATAAGATACTCGTGGACGGTGGGACAGAGGGAGGTAACGTCGACGTACCGGATTTCTTCGGTTAGGGTTTCTTTACCTACACAACGGTACAAAACTACGAATTTCATGGCTGTCTTTGGCACAGTTGCACCCGTTGTTGCTTAGAGCACACCAAGCAAACTATACAAGGATTCGGTATAGAAACAAGAGCGCCTAAAGCAAGCAGGGTTCTGGGTCCTCCTTATCTGGCAGAGCGATTGGGAACTTCATGTTGAGACCGGCCCTTGTCTTGCAAGCGATTTTAACCAGCCATGACTTCCACATACAGTCACTCAACCAAAGCCATCCATGGCTTTTTATGAGGGTCGCGCCAACGCTGTCCTGTTGTGTGAGGAAGTAGAAGTCACCTTTCCTCTGAGTGGCAGCTGTATGGAAAAAGAGTTCCCTTAACTGTTCTCAGAGCGCATGTGGGTCTGCAAGTACCCTTAAAAGTACAGATTGATCAGTGGTACGTAGTGTAAGCCGGAATTGCAGAAAGCGGTGGAAAAGAGTACCGCCTCCTCAAAATCTGCGAGGTATACCATTTTCAGTGTTCCAACAGAAGTACAGTCTCTTCTGTAATTATTTGATTATGTAAATACCTGGCTGAATGGAAAGACTTGTCAGGTATCCATCAGTTAGCTGGCCTCGATTCGTTCCGGGAAAAATTTGGCAAGAGGGAAAATAGGCGAAAAGAAAACCCTCTAGGAATATTTCTTGGGAAAATGACCGATGAGCTGAATCCGACGGACGGTAGCCCTAACTACATTGTCTATCTTGTGAGCCAAAGACCGAGGTCATCCGCGGGTCCACCCTTAACGTGCGTGGAAGACATCTCCACAACGATGGCATGAAGCGGAACCTCCTGGCCGAAGTCCACGAGCCGCTAGCCGAACCACGTAAGATTACTTTACCCATCGCGAATTTCATCGCGCGGGACAACACAACGAAAACGCTGACCACCGCCCGGCTAATAGAAAAAGTGGAGGGGGTAGTGTGTGTTCGCCGGACGACCGTTAACACACCCTTGGTTAATCTCAACCACCTTACGTAGAACCGAGACTGTTATTTCTTTAGGTCAGGTTTAAGATGAGTGCAGTGGCGGCGCAATCGCGGGAATGCTAGAAACTGTGACGTTTAAGTTTTATGGGGACGATTGCTCAGTACGTGTCAAGCGGAGACGATAAAGGATACAGTAAGCTATGAAGGTAAAACCTACAATCTTGGACGAAATAAAATGGAACAGCAAACCCCCATCCCCTCCAAATCAAGGATGAAGTCGCGCAAAAGCCAAAACGCGCCATTTTCCCATCCTTGATTTGGGGGGGTCTAGGTTTTCCATTTATTTTGTCCAAGATTGTAGCGAAATAAGTTTGGGTAAAAGAAAAACGTATGGAAAGAGGACCACGAGAACGAACTTATCGCTGGATTTTTGCGAGGTTGTTGAGCAGAAACGGCAACCAACAAAATATACGATGTACCCACAAGTGAAGGAGATAGCCAAGCTTTGAAAAACCAGTATATTAATAAGACACGTTACATACAAAGAAAACTAAAAAGTATAAAAATATTTTACAGCACAGCAAGTTTCTGGAACTACTCCCAAGGAACCATAGTAGAAGAAGACACACGCCCAAACTTCAGCGTATGTCGCGCCCTGCCATGCATACTTTAAGCCGGAAATAGTTTACAATTTGACAAATAACTCTTCCTAAATTGTTAAATATCATTTCTAGTCTAGACTTGTTCACTCTCCTTGGGAGAATGTGAGCTCAACTTGTGTATGTACACACTGTAAATAGAAAAAAAAAACTTCTCGTAAATTGCTTAGACTTTGTTTTGGGCACCAGAAAGAACAAGAAGGAGGAGACGAAATCCTAAAATACAATTCAGCAGGCAATTTTGATGAGACATGAGATCCACCCATGATAATCTTCTATACCATGTTGACAATCGAACACAGGAAAGACCGTTCGATAAAGATGCCCAAACAGAACAGAGACACGCATGCGAGTTCCTTTATCAAACTTTGGTGCCATTCAGGTATCAGATGACAACACAATACCCACTACACCACACAATAGATCACGATAGCAACACCAAGAAACAAAATTAACGGAGAGAAGGGCTGACATGAAAACATCTCAAGATATCGAGTAATAAGTAGTACTGCAGTATGTCACTGGGTGACACCATCAGCGACACTAAGAAACCACATGACTCATGTACGCAATCAAATATACCACATGTCCATTCTCTAATGAACCCTGGTATGAAGTCCGCGGTGATTGTAGCAGTAGTGTAGCAGCTTCTCGCAAGGTCTCTCCTAATTGGTCACTGTAAACAATGACATGCCATTCTTCCCATTGTTTTAGTATTGTTTGGGGTTAGGCTAACCCGATTGTAGAAGAGCATATAGATAGAAACTAGCCTTTAGATACGAGTGAAGTCTACTTCAGCGATCCTTCGCGCAACTATCAGGGGCACCCAACGACAATTTTCGGAAAAATATCTGTTCGGAAGACGATTTGAGATCTAGGATTTTCGGAACATTTGTTGCAAAAATTTCTTGCTTGCCTGCCTCTCCTAGGATTTTCGAACATCTAAAACTGGTATAATTGCCTATTTTTAAGGGATTTTTACACTAAAAAGGTCACCTAGAATTTTCGGAAGCCTATTTTCTGGCTGCAATTTTCGAAAAGGTAAGTTTTGATCCCTATAATTTTCGGATCACTAGACTTTCAGCTAGGAAATCCGAACAGATGAACAATTTTTAGGGGATAAAAGAATGCCTATATCTACCATTTAAATACTAAAATACGTTTAACAATGTTTTTTTTTAGTGGTTTTGAACTATATTCTCGTTGGGTGCCCCTGAACTATCGCTGCGTATAAATTGCTGTAATTGCTGAAAATCCTAGCGAACCCAGCCATCACTTGACAGCCAGGCTAACACTTTATCGTGAACATTTACTAAGCTCTCCACCCCATTCCCTTTCCCTTCTATTCCTCCTCAAAAACAAAACAAGAAATGGGGCGTCAAAATCTCCCAATTCACGCGCGATTTCTGATTGACTAAGAGCGTGTCAAGTGCCATGTGTAAAAACGCTCAAATTTCCAAATAAGGAGAACAAATCTTACTTGAACGTGATCGGGTCGCCTTGAAACCGCGGGAAATGTGTGCAGGTTGAACAAAGCAAATACGTTTTTCGCAGTCCTGGCTGAAAAACTATTTTAACATTTGTTTGATTTAAATTGTGAGATTTCAAAATGTACTTTGTGTAAAGGAACGTTGCGGTTTGAGAGGAAATAGAACCCACCATTGCCTGCAGGACTAGTCGTTAAGTGCTTGATGATATTTCAACTAGGTATGCAACACTACTGAAGCAAACATAGCCCATTTGAGTACTTGACTTCCACTCAATCAGACTCCTTTGTCCTCCCTTAACAGTCCATCTCTCAAAAATACCTAAAATAAATACTGATAAAACACTAGCAGTCCGCAATTTCTGACTCCTCAGTTCTTTCATCAGTGTTCACCATCTTGAACGCGACTCCTTTCACAAAGTATTGCTGATGTATTTCTTGTGTATCTGATATCAGAGAGTGGTAGTTTGTGCATACTGGAATGTCTGTGTTGGCTCTTGAACTTTTTGGGGTTCCTAAAAAGGGCATCCACATAGCAATATGAATATTAAGTGCCCAGCACATTGTATAAAACCTTTATTAACAGCTGAGGTCCCTAAAGGAGCAATATTTGAGGTCAAAACGCTACTCTCACATTCCAGGAGTGCAGCTTGATTGCCCCTAACACCTTCACACCTTTCCCCGTCGAAAAAAACTTAAGAGAAACACTGCCTTCAGTTTTTCTTAGAAAACATTAATTGAAACATTTGTTGACAAAAACCTGTTTAATCGGCAATGCAAAATCGCGAACAACCAAGTACAGGTAAATAATAAATAGAATCATACCGGTTCACTTGAGGATCGGCCTCTAAGAGATGCAAATTTAGAAATTGCATCAATCCAAGACTTCATTTCTTCCTCTGTGCTTCCCTATAAATAAACAACGAAATTTCGTTTGCTGTGAAACCTATATCTGTTTATAAAATAGCTAAGATGGTTGTGACGTCAAGATGTTTTGCTTTTCGCGGGCTAATCACGTAAGCACAAATTTGAAAACGTTTTTGAGTTTAAAACTCGACAAGGTTACTTTATTTACCCATTCCTTCGTCGGCTGAAACTTGGAAAATCTTTACAAACAAGCTGTGTCAATTTTTTCGCTTAAGCTGACATTTTAAGCGAGAAAAATGTGTATTTTCGAAAGCATCTTTCTCCAAAACAAGAACTGATTACGCGTGCAAGACATCGCGTACAAGACTTTGAGACTGGTAAGAATTTCTGTTTTAATCAGTGCCATAACAAAGAGTTTTTGAGTTGTTTTCTCGGTAACCCTGTATAAAAGCAATAGAGAACTTTTTTCCTGTGTTTGCATAGCCTGATATTAACACTCGAGGAATGGGAGAATTCTCGACAGTTATGCAAACCCTCGACTTCGTCTCGGGTTTGCATAACTGCCTCGAATTCTCCCAACCCCTCTCGTTTTTATATCAGACTATGCAAACACGGAAAACGTTTTCTATTGCTTAAATCCTTCTTCCCTGAAAAGGGGGCTTAACAGAAGATGAACGGAAGACGACGTTTTTATCAGCACTGTCATTTCTTGTTTACAAGCGCTTTTTCTTTCCCGGTTATTAGCCCCCTCAAAGATAAACCCCTCTATTTATAAGCCCTCCTAAAACCCCTTTACCCTTAAGAAGATATATAAGTCCAGGGCTTATAAGCAACAGTTTACGGTACGGTATTAGCCTTCCCATTAATTAAATTAAGATCGTCCAGGATAATTACCTGAAATAAGAATGTTCTCGTTGATGTAACCACTTCAAATAAATATTCCCTGGTGTTGTCCGCACTGTTATGAAAATAAAACGCTGGATGACATATGATGACTGACATGTAATCTCATTCTGGTAATATCCGACAATAATTATTATTTTGTGGCATAACAAATGACACATTCAGGATCAAAAGATGTAAAATTCTATCTTTTACAAATCATTTCTTCTGATCACTAGAATCTAGCTGAGAGAAGCTGTAATGATAATGAGATACAGGATGATCCTCCTGGTGTAGTTTGTTTTCATGGTACTTCGTCTTTTCACCCTCCTCAAAATCCAACACCAGTATTTCTAAATTCCAATAGACCTTTTGTATTAGTTGATCACGTGACCAACTTTCAGTACACATCACCCTCGGAGACCCAGGGGCAGCTAGTCAGGATGACAGAATGTTCGTGGTGAAAATTAATGTAAACTTTCACCACGAGCATTCTATCATCCCCACTAGCTGCCCCTGGGTCTCCGACAATGATGTTAACGTGATCAACTAATAGGCCTATTTTATCTTGACGTTCAGTTCTTGGAACCATAAAAAAACACCCTCTCTAAATAACGTTAGTTTAGCTTGGTGTATGTTTGGACCCTGCAGCAGGGAGCAAAAACCTATATCGTTGTGAACCCTTGAAGAGCAAGGGTGGTGCAGTGGTGAGAGCACTCGCCTCCCACCAGTCTGGCCTGGGTTCTCTCCCTTGCTCCGAGAGGTTTTTCTTCGGACACTCCAGTTCTCTCAAACCCTCACCCTCTCATCAAAAACCAAGACTCAACCAACACTTCCAAATTCCAATTCGATCTTGAACGCACGGACACGTTTAAAAGAGTTTACAAACTCCTACGTGATTCGTGAGTAAACAAATTACAATTTTCAATTTACAGCTTCACAATTAAATTGAGATTTTACCCGAGAGCTTCCCTCGCATCCTTGATTTCTGTTGAGTAAATCACTTTGATAGGTTCTTTATCCTGACGAAAGAAAGAAAAGAAGGAACTACTATAAATGTAAAACGTATCCATGTTATGAAATTAAGTTGACATTTAATGTGACCAACAAAAATTTGCCTGTGGTCTTTTGCAATTTCAGGGGTGACTTTTCACCTTGCGAGGAACAGAATAAATAGGATACACTAATTTCTTTAACCACGGACTGGCAAGTATAAAATATCTAGTGATTTAGATGAGGTTATACATACTCTTTCCCTTTAACCAGCATGTTCCCAATAGGACCTCAATAAAGAACTGCATAATATCTGACTTAAGTTTATAAACCACTTACTGTTTCTTTCTCGTAGTATGCAAGTTTTAGAAAATCCAGCCTGAAATATCTCTTTTTCCAATTTTTAACCTACAAAGGAACAAAATATTTAAGAGCGGATGTCAGTAAATATCGACCAGACGTCTACAAAAGTGAAAAATCGAAAATCCTCAAAAAAATTCACAAGGTAGCACTAGGTAAGCTATTAACATAAATGTAATTTTTACTTCGATCCGATAATTATTTTCCACGTACGGGGGGGTTATTGGTTTCGCGGCTCTCGGACCGGGTTTTCCAGGCCCGAGACCATGTGTTACAAAAAAATCGGTTTAAAATACAAATCCATTGTAATGCGGACAACAAATAACTTATTCAGAAGAGTACATAATTGCACACATTTTAAGTGGTGATTTACTCGGTTTAAACGAAAATGTAATATTTTGGAGATTTTCCATTATTTTCAATATTTTAAACGTTTTCTTTCAATGAAAAAATGGCAAATTTCAAAGCCCAAAATCGTCAACTGGTACCTCGATTTCAGTAACGAGTCTTATACCACGTTAAAGAGCGCTATCTCTTCTTTCCAAATCTGTTTTCAAAACTATGGGCAACTTAAAAGAAACTTTTGGAGGCCGAGAAAAACAAGAAGTACTTTTCTGAAATTTGAGCTTTCCAGCCTCAGCGGGCCGATGCTAAAAACTCAGAAAAATGCAATAAGAAATCAGTCTGAGCAACAGTGGTTTAACGTTACCAGCTATCAGAAACCAACACGTGTTTATCGAGTGATCTGATAAAATTTAAAGCCGTTTTCCAACAAGAAAAGCAGAGTTTAGCCATCTTCTGTCTGCTACCAAACGCACGAGTCACGTAAGGTTGTCAAAGAAAGCACAATATTAACAAAAAGCATAACGTTTCTGCGTCCAGGAATTAGACTTTAGCGGACAGAACAATGCCTACGAGTGCATGTTTCATACCTTAGCATGGGTTTCCTTGATACTGGAATTTCCTGGAAATAAAAAAACATCATGGACAGCATCGGCAAGAGCATCTTCGGCTGCTCTCAAACTACGGAGATCGCGTTACTTTTCACAGATTGACCGCTTACCACCTGTTTTTGGGCTCGCATTTCGACGGAACGCTTGCCTCGTGTGACGCGCGGGACGGCTGAATATGCCACCACCACCAACAACACGAGCTTTTTTCGGGTTTTTGTCGTTTCTTCTACAAAAAGATCTGGTAAGCAGATTCACGCAAAAACAATTTGGCCTAAAAAATGTGTTTAAAAGCTGCACCCTGGATTTGAAGCAAAAATTATTTCCTCGAAATAAGCTAAAAAATACCCAATTCACGCGGTGAAAAAATGGATTGATTATGGAAGGATTATCGAATTCTTGCCTAACCTGAGGGATTTCCCAATTTCTCGTGATTTAGGATTAGGGGTAGGAAAAAGGCCCATAACCTGCTCCTGTCGTTGTGAATTTCCTCAAGATCAAAAATTTCAGTAAGAACCAAAAAAAACAGCTTAAAGGAGGTGCACACACCTTTACAGGGCATCACGAAATTGACGTCAACACCTTGAATTAACTCCATGAACGGGGAGAGGCGATAAGTCCCATCTTAAAAGATGCTTGATGTCTAGACGTGAATAGTCTGTCCACAGTTATTTTTCGTTTTGTATTTCGGGATCATTTGACAGCGCACAAGTGAACCGGAGCGCAGTAACGAGCCCTTACCCCACCCCATTGCCCTTGTGGTCAATAAATCATCGCGGTTTTCTCCAAAGGGAATATAGAGGGTCTTTGTACAGTTTCAGTTTATTTTACCGACAAAATAGAACAAAACAAAGCAAAAGACAAGTATACAGAAATACAAACTAAAAAGCTATCAATCCTACCGAGATTTTACTTTCACGATGCATTAGAGCAGCTGAAAACTAATTTTCATACAAATTTCCGCTTCAAAAGGGTTCTTGGTTTTGTGATAGAGTACGGTTAAATTTCTAAGCTTTTGCGTGACGCGGCATTTACATGACGGCCAAACTAGCTGTCATGTAGGTTAAACTGAAATGACTTATTTTAGGAAATTTTGCTATCTAAACAGCTCATGTATTAGAAAAAGTATTACTTTATGTTTATGAGTCTCTCGAAGAATAAATTCACGCTTTTGTAGCAAAACTCGGAAACAGATGTTTCTGTTGGTTTCCGTCCGCCATGTTGGAGCTCATCCGGATGAGCTCCTGCATGGTGTCTCCATAGAAAGCTCTATAAATTTGGGTAAAACATTTCTTCGGATATCTCGTATACGAGTTATTCCTTCGACCCAAATCTTGGCAAGGGTCTTTGTATATTTACCTCCTTTCATTTCCAAGATTCTAGACTTTATCTGTCGAATGGTTTTGAGTCTTATTTTAATCTATTTTGAATGGCGTGACACTGAAAACGAGCAATTAAGGAATTTCAGAGGTTGTGTCATTTCATAAACAGCAAAAATGCTTTTGCTTACAACCGTTAAACCCACCTTTAATAAAGGCACCTTAAAAAAATGTTGAGATTTGGGGTGGCGGGGGAGGGAGGTGGGGGAAGCCGATGTAGAAAAAGTTGGGCGTACCTCCGGAAAAATCCTGACTACGCACCTGCTAAAGCCTGAAACTGAACAACAGGAGTCTTGACGAAACGTCCTCTGTTATCATCTTGATCAAGAATCACTCATGACGGAATGAAAACTCCTCGTAGCTTCCAGCGAAAAGAAGGAGTGACAACAGTGGTAAGCGGTCGTTCTGTGAAATGTAACGCAATCTTTGCCGTTTACCATCTTTCGGCGCTTGGATTTAAAACGTTGTTGTTGCAGTTGTTGGTATGTTCTCTCGTGTGGATACTTGACATTTCCAATATATGGAAACACCATGCTAAGGTACGAACAACTAGACATTCACAATATTGTTTTGTACGCTAAAATCTGATTTCATGGACGTAAAACGTTTTGAATTTTAAGACTTTTTATTATTAGTGCTTTTGACTCGACAACTTCACGTGACTGGAGCACTTGGCAGGAGTTGACAGCTTAAATCTGCCTTTCTTGATAGCAAACGGCATTAATTTTTATCAGATCGCTGTATAAACACGTCTTGGTTTCTGAAAGCTGATAACGTGAAACCTCTGTTGCTCAAACTGATATCTTATTGTATTTTTCCGAGTTTTTAGCATCGGCCCACCGAGTCTTGAAAGCTCAAATTTCAGAAAAGTATCACTTGTATTTTTTGGCCTCCAAAAGTTTCTTTTAAGTTGCCCATAGTTTTGAAAACAGATTTGGAAAGAAGAGATAGCGCTCTTTAAC